>VZTI01001286.1:1698388-1732118 GCA_013397865.1 Struthidea cinerea
CTCCTCTCCTCTCCTCTCCCATAAATAAAGCATAGATGAAAAACACAGCTAGCATAAATAAAGCATAGATGCAGGGAAACTAAGAAACAATCCAGCAATTTTGAAACAAAGTCAGCCTCAAATCTATTGAAACAATACAATGAAAAATTGCACCACTGTCCGTAAACAACACATAAAAGACAAAGCCAACTTTACACACACTGGTTTGGCTATCTTAAAGTTACCTGAGAGAATATCTTGCCAAATCAAAGGCTGCAAGAAGAATAAAGAGAACAAATCTGAAAGAAATCCTAAGCCAAACCAAGTGAAATAATCTAATAAAAGACAAACCAAACAAAATCTCTTTTAAAAGGGGAATTAAAAAAAAAATCAATCAAGAAGGAAGTTTAGATAAATGACTAATTAATAATATTATGTAAGTTCTGGCTTAAATACAGAACTTACAGAGAGCAAGTAGAAAAGTCATGTTCTCCTAAACTATACCACTGGCAAATACTAATTGATATTCTCTCTTCCTTTGTAGAATGATGTTGAAAACACTCCTCCTGATTTTATAGAGTGCATCATTCTGTGAATTCTGATTTTCTGAGTAATGTATTAGCTGCTAAGGATATATATCTGAGATTGCAACCTTATCTTTCACATTTCTGCTCTTTTGAATACTTTATGTACTCCATTCTGCTATTATCACTGGAAAATAGTAAATTATATATTCATGAGATTGAATTATGTTAAATATGCATGGTAGAGAAGAAAAGAAACATTTTTTTAAATGTCAGAACACACTGTCCACGTTCAATACGCAGGTTTTATAAAAAAGGGTATCTCTTCCTACCTGTCTCACCTGTATGACATGCTTTTGAGTAGTGACCTCATTCTGACCATTTTGCTTTGAATTTGTAAGTGAATTTGCACAGTCACACCAACTGTGATGACTTAGAGAGTTTCTTTTAGTGAATACTAGAAAAAAATCTCACAAACAAGTATTTTGTATTGAAACAGCAGAATGACTACACAAAAAAAATGGCAAATCTAGCTATAAACTGTGAGATGTTGGTACATTTTGCAAGATAACTGTACTTATTTCTATTTTAATCCCTTAGGGATATTTGAGGGGAAAAAGTCTGCTGCTTCTCAGTAGTTAATAACTGGTTTCTCGCTCTTCAGGTGGAGCAAAAGCAGACTGCCTTAAATGCAAGTCTTGTGGGGAGCAGCTGAGGGAGCTGGAGTTGTTTAGCCTGAAGAAATGGAGGCTCAGGGGAGATCATATCACTCCCTACAACTGCCTGAAAGGAGATTGTAGTGAGGTCTCTTCTCCCAAATAACAAGTGATAGAACAAGTGGAAATGGCCTCAAAGTTACACCAGGGAAGGTTTAGATTGAAAATTAGCAGAAAAAGATTTCTCCAGCCTTGGAACAGGATGACCAGGGAAGTGGTGGAGTCACCATTCTTTGAGGTATTTAAAAATTGTGCCACTTAGGGACATGGTTTAGTGGTGGACTTAACTATGTTAGTGGTTGGACTCTTAGAGCAATCTTAGAGGCATTTTCCAACCTAAGTGATTTTATGATTCTATATGCTTTTATTTACAGGTACAATGTGGAGGTGAGAGTAAGGCCACAGAAATATTCAATGTTGGTAAATCGCACAAAAGAAAATTTCTTTTTAAGAAAGAGCACTCATTTACAAATTTTTAAAGTATCCAAATCTGTCATTTCTGTGGAGTTTCTCCCATATATGCTTAGACATGCCCTATTTTGGATAGTTTATGATCTCATCTATGGGGTATGAGGTAAGATTTAGTTAAGGAATGACTCACCGTGCAGCTTCTGGCACTGAAGGGTTTTAAGAAAAGGATAGGCAGTCATTTGCAAGATTGCCATTGTGTCTGTGCCTCAGTATTTCTTGTTTCAGCCTACACCTCCAAGGAATCAAAATTTCTCCAGACTGGGGGATTGTTTTGTTTGGGACTGGTTTGTGATTGTGCTTGCAAATAATCTGGTTTAACAGGTTTTAGCTCATTTTCCATGTGTTTTTTTGACAGTTCCAGATTTCAGGCACTTGAAAGACGAACTAAGAATCACATTTTGATGACATCTTCATCAGTCAGAGCAATCTGCTTTTCATTCTTCAAAAGGAGACAAAAGAGGAGGATGTCTGTGACACATTTCAGCATTGGCTGGTGTTGTGGTTTAACCCTGGCCAAAAGCCAGTCATCCACAAAAGTTGCTCACTCACCCTCCCCTGCCACAGCTGGGCAGAGGAGAGAAAAATTTAATGAAGGCTTCATGAGCTGAGATAAGGACCAGGAGAGAATACTCCAAGGGCAAAACAAGCTCAACTTAGAGGTACAAAGTGAACTTATTACTAACAAAGTCAGAGGAGGATAATGAGAAGTAAAATAAGCCCTTCAAACACCTTTCCCCCCCCCAACCCTTCCCTCCTTCCCACCAACAGCGCAGGGGACAGGGCATGGGAGTTTTTGGTCAGTTCGTCACCTGAGATCTTTTTCTGTTTGCTCAGGGAGAGGAGTCCTTCCTCTGCTATGCTGTGGGGTCCATCCCACGGGAGACAGTTGTCTATGAACTTCTCCAGTGTGGGTCCACCCTCACGAGCAGCAGTCCTCCCAAACCTGCTGCAATGTGAGTCTCTCCCACGGGCACACAGTCCTCCCAAAACTGCTGCAGCGTGGGTCACTCTTCCATGGGGTGCAGTTCTCCAAGGACAGGCTGCTCTGGCCTGGAAGCAGGGGCCCCTTCTCTCCAATGGGTCTCCCACTGGATCACAGCCTTCTCCAGGCACCCACACTCTCTGGCACAGGCACCTCCCCCACAGGCTGCGGGTGGATCTCTGCATCCCCCGTGGATCCCCATGGGCTGCAGGGGGACAGCTGCTTCACCATGGTCCTCACCACAGCCTACAGAGGAATCTTGGCTCTGGTGCCTGGAGCACCTCGTCCCCCTTCTTCTCCACTGACCTTGGTGTCTCCATGTTGTTTGCCTCACATGTTCTCAGCTCGTCCTCTTCTCTGTGTAAAAAAAACTGTGCCTCACTTTGTTTTCACTTTCTTCTTAAATATGTTATCACAGAGGCATGACCACCATCTCTCATTGGCCCAGCATTGGCCAGCAGCCTGTCCATCTTCAGAGCCATCAGGGATTGGTTCTGCTGGACACGGTGGAAGCTTCCAGCAGCTTCTCACAGAAGCCACCTCTGTGGCCTCCCCCACTACCAAAAACCAGGCTGTGCAAAACCAACACAAAGTACAATACGTGTTTGCAGTGTTCTGCCTTTGCAACGAACAACCTTATTACATATTCATTATAGAAATATTAGGACCTAGCACAATGACTACCTGCCTGGGATATCAAGAGGTCACAACATGAGTTTCAAATTATCATTTAAAATGTGGACAGAAAAGGTAATACTTTTAATCCTATCCATCATCTTTTTTTTTTTTTACAGGTGACAGTTTTGTGTCTAAGTACCTCCTGTAGCACACTTTTTTAGATTAGCAAGGAAAAACTTGATAAAGATCTCCTTTTCCACAGCTTCTTCAGACACATTTTGTTGAGAGATATTGATATCTCAATAGTAAGACTAATTATCTTCAGTTGGTCTCCTCAGCTGGTAGACAGGGATGGGGAGTAGAAGGAATCATGTGTAACCCAGGAGGAAGTAGTTAGTGACCCACAGAGCCACTTAGATTCTCCCAAGTCTATGGAACCGAATGGGATTCATCTTAGGGTGATGAGGGAGCTAGCAGAACTCACTAAGCTGCTTTCCACCATTTATCATTCATCTCCTGGCTAACTGGGGAGGACCCAGATGACTGGAGATTGTCCATTGTGACACCAATCTATAAGAAGGATTGGAAGGAGGATTCAGGGAATGACAGGCCTATCAGCCTGACTTGCTGCCCAGTAAGGTTATGGAGCAGATTATCCTGAGTGCGATCACACTTCACCTACAGGACAACCAAGGCATCAGACCCAGCCAACACGCGTTTAGGAAAAGCAGGTCCTGCCTGAATAAACTGATCTCCTTTTATGGCCAGGTGATCCATCTAGTGGACGAGGGAAAGGCTCTCAGGAAAGGTGGACACAGTCTACCTGGCCTTCCGCAAAGCCTTCAGACCATCTCCCATGATATATTCCTGGAAAAGCTGGCAGCCCGTGTGTCCCAATCCGCATGTGCAAAGAGGTGAAAAGTTTGAAAATACCTGGAGCAAGATTGAGACACAAATGAGGTCAAATATTGGTGACAAAAAGGATAATTCATTTTTATTTACTATTAAGGAAGACAGCAAGGAAGAAAGACAGGAAAATAGTAAAAAGCAAAAAATTACAGGAGGCAAGTGATAGTCACCACCACAGATTCAGCAGCGTCCCATTGATCCTTTCTTCTTTCACCTAACAGTGCAGAGAGCTCTGTCAGGATTGCTGCTCATTCGCTTATATACCAGCTGAGCGGCCCTTTGCAGTGGTGATTGGGAAGTTTTGCTTCAGCTTGCGACTATGGCAAAGGCACATTCACTACATGGGCATTGGTATCCACATGACTTTCACACAATATACCCAGTTTGTTGCACATGCAGGTCACTTGTAATGGCAGGAGCATATTCACTACCATCACTGTGGACTAGCATGGCCCATTATCCATGGATGATCACGGCCCATTCTCCCACCGGGTCTTTAACGGCAGATCTTTCCGAGGCACCGGGCAATGGCGAAACAAGTTGGTCACTAACAGTTCTTTACACCATGGTTTGGACAGGTGTACTCTTTGCTGGGTTAAGAACTGGCTGGATGGTCAGGCGCAGAGAGTGGTGGTGAATGGCTCTGCATCCAGTCTGGTCCCTAGTGGTGTTCTTTATGGATTAGCCCAGTCTTGTTTAATATCTTTATTGATGATCTGGATGAGGACACTGAGTCTACCCTTACCAAATTCACAGACAACCACAAGCTGAGTCAGAGTGTCAATCTGTTGGAGGGCAGGAAGGTTCTGCAGAGGGACCTGGGCAGGCTAGATTGATGGACTGAGACCAACAGCATGAGGTTCTACAAGATCAAGTGCCAGGTCCTACACTTCAGCTACAATAACCTCATGCAGAGCTACAGACTGGGGAAAGTGGCTGGAAAGTGACCCAGCAGGAAATGCCCTGGGTGTGCTGGTTGACAGCCAGTTCAACATGAGCCAGCCGTGTGCCCAGGTGGCCAGGAGGAACAATGGCATCCTGGTCTGTATCAGGAATAGTGTTCCCAGCAGGACTGGGGAAGGCATTCTTCCCCTGTACTCAGCACTTGCGAGGCTGCACCTCGAATGCTGTGTTGAGTACTGTGCCCCTCAATTCAGGAAGAATATTGAGGAGTTGGAGCAGGTCCAGAGAACAGCAATGAAGCTGGTGAAGGGTCTGGAGGACAAGTCCTATGGGGAGCAGCTGAGGGAGATGGGATCATTTAGCATAGAGAAAAGGAGGCTCAAGGGTAACCTTATCACTTGCTACAACTCCCTGAAAGGAGGTTGTAGCCAGGTGGGTATTGGAGTCTTCTCCCAAGCAACGAGTGACAGGACAAGAGGACACTGTCTTAAGCTGCAGCAGGGGAGGTTTAGGCTGGAGATTGGGAAGAATTTCTTTACAGAATGAATTATATAGATATTGTAATGGGCTGGCCAGGGAGGTGGTGGAGTCACCATTCCTGAGGATGTTTAAGGAAAGACCGGACATGGCACTCGGTGCCAAGATCTAGTTGACAGGGTGGTGTTCAGTCATAGGTTGGGCTCAATGATCTCAGAGATGTTTTCCAGCCTAATTGGTTCTGTGATTCTGTGGTTTTGTTATATAAGACATAGGTCTCCAGAGGGTGAGAATAGTCAAATGCTTTTCTGATGGCTAATAAGTCTGTAGAACTCAACCATGAAAAAGAAAAATTAATCCACTTCTTCTTACTGTCCCTTTAGTCTGCTGAAGTTTGCAGGTTAAGAAAGTCCGTGTTTGTCAGTGATTTGAAAATGGTGGCCCAAGGCAAATCACTGTCTCTATCTGATCATCACCATATCCCTGATTTAAGCTTCAAATGCTACAACTGCAGGGCATGAATAGCACCATTGGCCTTGATGTATGTCTATAAAGTTTTAACTGTGCATTTAAACTGCTAAATTATGAGCTGCAAAACTTTAAGTAGTGTCATTTTAGCTCCCAACACCGGCTTCTATGAGATTGTAAGAGACAGTGTGTTTTCCAAGCAATTAAGTTTATTTATAATTGGAAAACAATTCTGAATCATTTCCTCAATGATGTGCAATGTTTGAGATTATGAACAGGCAATTATCATATTACATCTGATGAATTATAGATTTTAACTGTCAGAGAAATAGATTTCTAATTGGCCATTAGGTATTCTAACAAATAACTACAAGGAGAGACAAGTATTGAAAAAAAAGTAAATTTTATTCTTACAACATTATATATTTAGGTAGCATTTTACTGCTAAGTAACCATGTAGACAGGAATTAGAAACGTGTGTATTCAAATAAATTGCTACCAGTTTTTTAAAATAAATAAATCACTAGGTGAAATATTATGAATGTAATTCAAAGCACAGAAAAATCAATCAGTTCTGAGGCCTTTAATAATCCTGATATGTGCAATCTTGATTCAGATTAACACATTTACCTTTTAAAGGTATCTCTTTTTTTCTGGTGAGAAGGCTAGTGAAAGCAAGGTACACATAACCATGTGTGTGCAGCACAAGTGTGTGTGTGACAGAGGGAGACACTTCATGGTAGTTTTGAACAAGGTGAAGAGTAATATATACTTTTTACACTGTACTGGTGCTGTATAACAGTACTATGTATGACAGCTAAATGCAAGAATAATTCCCAGTAGATTTCATTGAAAATCTCATGCCAGCCTCATGCCACTGACCCATGTATTCAGAGGAATACATCATTTAGCCCATAGCCATTTGACAATACAGATCTGGCACGAAAGAATCTTTTTTAATATTAAAAAAAAGTTGCTACTATGTTGCATACATTGAATCAATAGTAGCTCTAGCCTGATAATATACACAAGTATTCCCAGAACTTAACACTAAGCTTCTAAGTGCTCAATTTGGACAGTTAGTGTAACTATGGTTTGGATATCAGAGTCACAGGAGCAAGCAAATGAGGAACAGAAGATGATATTAGGAAGAAATTCTTTACTGTGAAGGCAGTGAGGCACTGGAAAAGGTTGCCCTGCGGATGCTGCATCCCTGGAAGTGTTCAAGACCAGGTTGGATGGGGCTCTGAACCACCTGATCTAATGAAATGGAAATAGATGATCTTTAAGGTCTGTTTCAACCAAAACTATTTTGTGATTCCATGTTTGATTCAGAAAGTCATAGCACCCATAGAAAGGTGCAATAAATTGACATGGTTAGACACTAGAGCAATAGATTTTTAGGTGTTCTTGGGTACATACGGAGTACCTCTTTTACTTTGACTATGCAGTTAAGGAATCTAATTTGGTACACAAAGTATATTTATATTAGATGGGCATCTCCTTACTTATGTCCTGGCCAGTCCCTCTTTAGGGAGTTTTGCAGAACTCATAGACCGTGTATTAAATAGATAATGCAGTGTATCATTAGGCAAAACATGACATTCAGCTACTGAGAAATTATCACTGGGACTTGCAGGCCACTTCTCTAAATTGCATTTATATGTGAATGCCTGGAATATATTACAGAATCACAGAATATTCTGAGTGGAATGGGACTCACAAGGATCATCGAGTCCATCTCTTGGGTGAATGGCCCCTATGGAGATTGAACCTATGACCTTGGCATTACTAACACCATGGTCTAACCAACTTGTTGTCACATGCAAAAGCTATTTTGGTGGAAAAATGTCTTTTATATTTATTGAAGTAAAATCAAGTCTTCCAAGAAAGGAAGGAATAGGAAAACCATTTTGTTCCTTAATTAATGCATGAAATAACTACAACTGAAATGAAAATGAACGTTCTTTTCTTTGTTCATTTAAAAAAAAAAAAAAAAGGCAAGCTTTTCTTTATGTTTGACTCCAGTGAACAATTTATCCCTTTTAGGAGCAGATTATAAAGGTCTCCATGTGGGGCTGCAGCTCTAGGTAATTAGGAAGAGAGGCTACTGCAGTGTACAGAAAATTGTTATTAGGAAGATCTCACAATGTACATGCATTGCATTTATTCTATGCTGTCTAGCTGCTGCATCTTTACATGTGTGTTTGTTTAAATCTTTACATCTTCTGTAAGCCGCTTGTCTAAGAACTAGACTCTTCCCTTTGTGGTATCATTACAGTGGCCATAAAGGCAGGAGGATGAAGAGGAGTTTCAAACTGAGTTTATATGTGAAGGATTAACAGGAAGCAGTTTTTATGTGGCAGCCTTCTACATTCTGGCTTGCTACAAGAAGGATCTGTAGATCATTCAGACATTTTTCTGGGTTGTTTCAGTAAACTTACATTGAAACAAAGTTTGTATTATAATAATGTAGAATTTTGCCATTGTTGCTTCATTGAAAAATTTAATATATATATAATCATGGTCCTACAAGTATTTTGTCCTGAATTTTTCTATTTACATAAGTAGTAATGTATGGGTTTGCAATTTTTTTTTTTTTTAAAACGTGAAAGGAGCTACATAAAAGTTCTGGTAAGAAATGAGTCTTTTGAATGTGCTAAAATATATTTTCTGGAAATAACATGCCTATGTAAGAAATCCTGAGGCAAGTTTTTAACTTCCCTCCTGTTTACTTCAATATCAAGTGCATTCCCATCTCTCAACAGAAAATAGTGACCTTTTTCAGGGAAAAGGTGCTTCAAATATTTAAAAATAGATACTAAAAAAAAAAATCTTGCCACCCCTATGCTGTGTTATAATACTGCAGAGAGAAAAGCTCTCCCACAATCACCTCCTTCATTTGGTGGGGAAGACCTATTCAGAGGTCAATAAATACCTTAATAATGAAACCAATGTCCTTTTTAATGGAAAGAAGATTGATTCAAACACTGAAGTTCCTTAAGCTTGTTCATTGACTGAAAAATATATAGTATAGATTGAGTGTCTCACCTGACCTTAGTGAAGCAGAGTGCAGAGAAGATGTTTTTCAGTACCAAGCCTAGGCCAGAAAACCTAAAAGCAATTTTGCACTCACAGTGTGTGCATCATCTGAATTACATGCTGGGATGACTCTTAAAGTGACCTCATCTGCTTCTCCTCATTTGCCTACATCCTATCTTCCATGAAAAAGAAATCAAGAAGAATATCCCTAACAAAAGCCGGTACATGTTCTAGAGCTACCCACTCTGGTCAATGTGAGGATCAGGTCAATATGAGTGCCCCAGTGTGTCATAGATAAATGTGGGACTGTATTGCTGCATAGAGGATACTGTCTGCCTGTATTTGGAAAGCCCCACTTTACATTCAGATATACTAGTGTAAAATAATGAAGTCCCATGTGGTAAATGTCAATCAATACCTATTCCAAGGTTAAAGTACAACCAGCAATTCTGTGATAGGAATTCAAAGCACAGAATCAATTAACTTTCATTTTGTTTAGTGCTTTTTTTTTAGTGTCTTCTAAAGGGTGTTTATGAGTCTCAGGGAAACTTGGTATAAACTTCCTGTGTGTCATAAAAACCTATTCAGTATGTATTTGTGTGTGTACATATATGTCCATGCAGAAATAGCAATAACGTGGATTATGTAAATTTGTAAATTTTTATTTTACCATTTGCTGATTTATGGCACAAAATGATTGGAATATTAGTACCAATTTAAAAGCAAGCAACATTTCATCCTCTATGCTTAATCTGCAATGTTTTTCATAATTCATCTGTAGTATAATTGCATGTGGAGATAGCTAATGAGAAAATCAGATTAGGTTATTTAAGTCAGTTGCTACTTTAATGGACAAGCAGCATGGATCTATCACTCTACTGACATTCATATAACATGTATATTTGCATGCATTCATATATAGAAATACAGCTTTGTCTCATTCATTTCAGTATAAGGCAGGTTCTTATGTAGATGCACATGTATATACTCAAAGAGAAATGGATCACTGATGGGGTTTTGATCAATTTAATATTAACTATGAAAATTTCTTTCAGAACACTAAAATTAATAAGTGCCAGAATCTCAAACGCAATGTGTTTATGTTCATGTCAGGTAAAAGTTTGTCAAATTACTGTACAAAGCATAGAGTGAATTTTAGTTCCAATGACACAAGAATGCAGCTCTGCTTCAGTGGTGAATGAATACATCTGTAACTGCCTTTGCTCAGCAGAATCCAACTCTTTCAGACAGGGTTAGTGGGGTCAATTCTGACCAAGCCTCACTAGCACAGTTTAACCAGTTTGGAATATACTAACAGTCAGTGCTAAGTAGGCAGTTTCCTTTTATGTTATATGAGTGTTTATTACAAAGCCAGATATACCACCCTGTGGGGATCGGTGATGTCTTTGTGTAGGGGCGACCCAAAGCATCCCCTGGGATGCTTTGTTCCTTGGTATGGTCTGTCCCGGTTTGAATCTCCCGGTTGGCTGTAAGCCTCGTCACTCCCCTGGCATTCTCCCATTGGTCCCCATTCCCTAATCCCACCTTTCTCCCTGGCCCCGGATAAAACGGGGATCCTCGGGATCGGGTTTCAGATTTGCTTTGGGAGTTCAGCTGTACAACATGGAATAAACCGCTCAGCAGGATGATAAGCAAATCTCCTTCCTGCCTCTGTCACCTGACTGTATTACCGAAAATGCCCCAGGTTCTGTGGGCTTGCGGGACCCACGGAACCGGGCAAAAATTACGGTAATACCACCCTAACGCCCCAGGACACTTTATAGAGCCCAGAGTCCAGAGAAATATGATTAGGATAGCAACTGGGATTGCCACAGTCAATCCCAAGAAACTATCTATCTGGGTCATAAGCAACAGCAAAATTAAACTATCACATTATACACATATATCTCCATTTATTTGTTTTGCCAAGTGAAGCCACAACTAAGGAATGGGTCTTTTTTTAGTGTATTTTCAAGGTCACACTATGTACTTGTTTCCCTTGAAAAGGCTATAAATTTGCTGAATGAACCCATATGAGCAAACAGTAGATAACAAATGGACTCTCTGAGGTAATCTAAGATTGTGCACTCAGTTTCTAATTCTGTATCTTGACTTTTAAAATTACTTTGCTTTCTGTGGTGATGATGAGACTGTGAGAAAACATCCACATAGGCCGCAAATATAGCACACACACACAAAACCACACACACGTAGAGCAGAAATCGCTCAGTCCACTGTGTTCTGGGGGAGAAGCACATACACATATATACAGACCCTACAGATTAAAAATCCAATTAGAAGGATGTTTCCTTTGTTCACGGTGAGGTAAGTTACTTCTTAATAGTAATCTAAGAAATTTAGAGTCCACTAGGAGCAAGAAAAGCCATTATGTCTGATGAAGTGATAGAGATCATTAAAAAAAAAAAACCAAACGAAACCCAAGAAACCCCACTCAACACCATTATTTGGTTTTCCTTCCAGGAAGTTGAAAGTGTTACATGACTGTAACACCACGGTAAGGGAGCGTGGAGAATCATGCTTTAATTCAAAGTCTACTTTTCATCTGAGACAGTCCAAGGGCTTCTCTTTCAGTTCTCACACCATGCTTTGAGGCCAGTGCGCGTTATTCTCCCACTTCTAAACTAGCGCAAATTGAGACATGGAAAGTGTAATTCACTCAAATCTATGAATCCAGTTAGAGGCAAAAGAGTGAACAAACTCCAAGAGATTTCCATTTATCTGTTCTCTGGATATCAAGCATAAAATATCTTAATGTGCATTTAGTTGCCAAAGCTCTTGAGTTTTTTGTGCATAAATTATACTTTGCTAGCATAGTTGGCTTGTGAATTTGGAACTTTTCCCTTTTTTTTGAGTGTCTTTTCATTTGAATAACAATAAAGGGAATGCTACAATGATCCCAAAGATTTCTGTATCCATTTCTAAAAAGATGAGCTCTGCATGAATGATTTTGAAAATAGTGTTAAAATTTGCTTTTCTTATACATAGAAAAGTTTTCCATATACTTATCGGTTTTCAGAGTCAAAACTCTAAGACTTATTAGATCGGGTATAAGGAAAAAAATTCTTCACTGAACGAAATATTGGAATGAGCTGCCCAGGGTCATAGTAGTGGTTGTCACCATCCCTGGAGGTGTATAAAAGACATGTAGATATGACACCTAGGGACATGTTTTAGTGGTGAATTTGGTACCTGTTAAGTCAATGGTTGGACTCAGTGACCTTAGAGGTCCTTCCCAACCTAAATAATTCTATGATTCTATGAATACAAAAGGGAAGGTGTTCTGGAATTCACTTGATCTTGCAATGAACTGTCAGGTGTTTCAACTGCCGTTCAGAGAAAGTCTCCAGGAGGGTGTAGACCTATGCACCTCCAAATAGCTGGATTATTTTGGATACTCAGAAAGTTGCAACAGCTGCCACTTCTGGGGAATGAATTATACTGGAAAATTTATACTGCACAATATGCTGAATAATAACTATATTTTAATTTATACATTGTTTGTTGGCAGCAATCTGTGACAGTATCAACTTCTAACATAATTACTGACTGTCTCAAACTGAGAATGACTGATACTTTGCAAAAGGCTGACAGGCAATTTTTATAGTGTTCATCAGAACACGCTCTGTGCTCAGTAAAGTTAACAAGGCAACCTTTTTGGAGCTTCTGGAGGTAGGGGGGATACGTATGTAAACCTGCCTTTTAATTAGATCTATATTAGAATGTACTTTTCATCTCCTCTCTCATCCTCGAAATGTAGAATACTGGCTACAAGCTGGTAGATATTTCTCTGTTAGGCTTCATGTTTCTCAGTACATATATGTAGAAAAGCCAAAGATTCTCTGAAAGCACCACTCAGATAGCTGTGACCTCCACTAGATTTGCCCAGTTCTGACTGATTGTCCTGCTCAGATCTGGAAAACAAAGAAGGAATAGAGAAACTTTGTTGTGTGACTCTCACTGCGCTTACTTCACCCATCACGTAACACAGATAAACTGGAGAAACAGAGGTTGATGCAAGCCATCAACTGGTCTCATATGTGGTGAAAGCCAAAGGGATTTTCTTCAGCTTCAT
Source organism: Struthidea cinerea (assembly GCA_013397865.1). Taxonomy (NCBI): domain Eukaryota; kingdom Metazoa; phylum Chordata; class Aves; order Passeriformes; family Corcoracidae; genus Struthidea; species Struthidea cinerea. The sequence goes on from VZTI01001286.1 coordinate 1,711,571, forward strand.
TATCAACAGGGCCATTAGTGGTTTATGATGACATTCTATACAGAAAATAATGCACAGCTGGTACATAGCCCCTCAGAGGTGGAGAAGAACATCCAGAGATGTGGTAGTGTAGTGGAGATGGTGTTGTTAGATGAGGGAGCCAGGTCACCATCTTCTTGAAGGGTGGGGGCAAGTGTCCCCTTTCCTCGAGGTACCCTGGGTGCTACTAGTCAGCATTTGGGAACGGCGCTTGCTCAGTATGAGTGTGTTCTGTGTCCTGTTCATTGAATTTTAAGCTATGTGTCACTGAGTTTTATGGTTTGGTCCTTCTGGCTACAAGAGCTAAATTTCCATGTAACAAGAAATCAGAGAGGAATGGCTTACTTTAAGAAGTGAACAGATGTGCAGTCAAAGCTAAAAAACAAACACTTGAACAATTAAACTAAGAGCAGCAAAAGAAGTAATACTGCTACACCAGAAGATGATTTCCAGAAGGTGATTAGATCCTCTACAACTTGTCATGTCCTTTCAACACAAACTTCACAAAAATAGAATTAAATATCAAATAAATGAAATAAAATGTCAAGTGTGTATACAAAACATATAATTCTTAGGCGAATTAAGCACATCAAACCAAATAATAAAATTAAATCAAATAACTTGTGACATCCCATATTACATATATTTGCCAGGCAGCTGAAAAACACTTGTCAGTGTTGCATGCATTTACTTTTAATGCATTTACTTGTACCATGTTGTTGTGCTTTAAAGTTCTTGGACTTCTAGCTGAAGACGCATTTTTCTAAGTGGCAGTTACCTAGTTAAAATTTATTATGAGACATGAATGGTGTCCAGGTGTTTCAGTACTTTTAATGTTTCTCATCTGTGGGGCTCATTTTTTTTTTTTGTAATTCTGTGTAGTGTATATATCCATCATTGCAGGTTTTCTGTGCTGTATCCAGTTTTCATTCTTCTTGCCTGAGCTTGGTCTGTGGAGATCTGAATATTAATTATGCTGGAAAACAAATTAGCAATGTTTTAACAGATCTTAAGTACTCACTGCATTTCATTTTACTTATATCTTCAAGCTGTTGCAGAGAAAAACACTTCTATAAAATCCTAGCAATTTTGATATAACAGAAAGAAGGTGGAGAAGATTGAAACAGGAAATTATATCTAATGGCACTGAAGACAAATTGTATAATCAGAAATCCCTATGTGCCATTGCCATATTCATTTGTCATTAAGAGACACATTTCAAAACAGAAAGGGGACTAAACTCTTTCTTCGCTTGTAGAGAAAAAGGAGTTGAAAACCACAAAAAAAAGTATTCTTTGTTAAAGATCACAGATCTGTTGGTCCTTTGTTAATTTATCTATGATATACAGTTGAAAATACATTGAATCTTACTTTTACAGAGCTTGCATAGTTTATCCATTCAGACCTGGACTTGTTGTAATATGCAAATATCTGAAAATTGTACTGGTTTTTCTAAATTCCTTGTTTAGAGGAAGAGATTTCTCTCCCTAGAATAAACACTCTACAGGGTGAGGAAATAAAAACACTGGCAATGGAAAACTGCAAAAGTCTCTTACACCTGGCTATATTGCTTCTCAAATAAAAAGTTACATTTTTACACAAGTAGCGAACATTGCTGAAAAATACCTGAGGGTCAGCACCGAGAGACAGCTCTTAAATTTTGTGTCACTCATAATATAAATGAGATGCTTGTGGGAGTGATATGCTAACACTGAAATTTTTTTGTAGTAACTTAAGCTATAGTATCAGATTGTCAGGTAGAATTCCAGTTGACCGGGTGATTTCATGGAGAAGCAATTCAGAAAGTATATTGAAGGTAGCTGTATTTATTTGTGGCAAATCATCTTAAGTTCAATGCTGTTAGTTTCACACAAAACAACATCTTGGCTATAGAATGAACTCTCACAGTATGGTAAAGTCAATTTATTATTGTTACCTATTTATTATTTATGATGTACTAAACACCTAGAAATCCCATTCAGGATCAATTCGTAATTAGTCCTGGGTTGAATAGACAAGAATAAGGAAATTTTGGGCCCCATAGGCTGTACAAGTAATTATTTGCAAGCTCTGATCCCCTTGGCAAGAGCAAGTCTGTTAGTTTCCCAGGAAGCAGCATGAACATAGAGATTACCTTGCTGAAATCTTGAACATAAGATAATTAATGTATCAGGTATGTTAACATTACAGTGTAAGTACTACAAATGATGCACAGACACAGGCTTTTCTGGATTGATAATACCCAACCCTGTAACTAAGAAGGGGCAGCAGAAATTTGCAGGTGAATCTCAGAACTGTGAAATTGTACTTGTGTGTCCAACTGTAAGACACGACTTAAACGATCTCTTGCACATGTGATATGAAAACTTGAACTGGAGATTTTAATTGTAGAATCCTAGAACCATTCTGTTGGGAAAAGACCTTTAAGGTCATTTAGTCCAACCATTAACACAGCTAAGTCCAATGCTAAACCATGTCCTTAAGTGACACATCAAAACATATTTTAAATGCCTCCAGGGATGGTGATTCCATCACTGACCTGGACAGCCTGTTCCAATGCTTGACAACCCTTTTGATGAAGAAATTTTTCCTTCCATCCAATCAAAACTTCCTCTGGCACAACTCGGAGGCTGAAGTATAAATTATGCACAACATGATTATGCCCTTGCTCATGTGGTGTGTTGTCGCGGCCGGCCCTCGATCCCGGCAGGGCTTGGTGACACAGAGATGGACACTGCCTTTCAGGGGCTCTGCGGCAGAGCAAAGGCGTCCGCGTCAGGCGGTGTGTCGCTGCAGCGGGGTGAGGCTGGCTAATCAGCCTCCCGAGGCCTGGTATCCAGGTCACTCAGGCTGCGCGTGGCAGGCGTTGGTATGGCCGTGCAACCCCAGAGGTGAAGAGATGCAAGGAGAGAAGGGGAGCTCTTTCTCTCACCAACAGCAGCTTTATTTACCGCGTGGCAAGACGGGGAGAACTCCAAGGGGTTTAGGTCTGACAAGGGTTTTTAAGGGAAAATTTTGAGGGAGGGGTTTACAACATGGACCAATAAGGGAAAGGCAAAGGGGAGGAGTAGGGATATAACAACCAACGGGGTACAACTGGGGTGTTAACTGGGGAGGAGTTAGGGAGGAGCCAACATGATAGACATAACACTGATGAACATTCTAGAATAATGTAACTGGGCATGTGCGGCGAGGCGGGGTTAACTTTACTGACATGAAAGTGGGAGGAGATTGGGCGGGGACTCTATACCATAGAGTCCTCCTCCAAGGAAGAGGACCGGTCCGCTTCCGACCCCTCCATCCACCTGAGGGCGCTCATTGGGGTCGGGGGAGGCGGCCTCTGTAAGTACCAGGAGGAGGACCTGCTGGAAGCGGGTGAAAAACCCTCACCCACAGTGTGTTCCACTATCCAGGTCTGGAAGAATATTGATTTCTATTTTTCTGATGAAGGCAGGATTAAGTAACCACTTATTGAGGGAAGGAATAGGTTGTGGGTATGAATTGGACAAAACAATTAATTCTCCTTAATTAGCTCTTATTTGCATATAAGCACATGACTTGAAGGCAGTTCTGGAAGTTCCTCTTAATACTGTCCTTGAAATCTCATTTCCAGTGTTTAGACATGGTATCAAATATCTCAGTCTACAGGACCACAGTTATCAACTGCAAAACACACTTTATATCTGTACTCTCTCACTGATCTTTTTAGTTAGTAAAAGCAGTCCACACCTTGTGAATAACTGAACATATTTTTATCATATGTGGACACTTCCTTACCTGTAAGATACAACTGTAGTTTTACAACCAGCTTCTTAATTATTTACTTATTGACAAAACAAAATGTATAATTCCTCTATTCTCTTTAAACACTAAGCTTTTACTGGAATCTTCCAAATGCTTTTTTCCAATTTATATTTTCTGTCACTGAGAAAAAGTGATGTAGTGGCATGTTACTGTAGTCCATGCTATGTATGTTTGCAGAAATCTATTGACCCATAAAATAATAATAAAAAAGCCATTTTCACCAAGTCAGCACAGAAACTCCAAATATCATTCAAAATGTCTGTTTCCTGGTGTACATACTTCTGTCCAAGGGATTGTCATGGTAAATCCATGAATCTTCAGACCTTTTCACACTTGTCTGCATGAACACTTTTACATATCAAAGCATGCATTACTGAGTCATTTGTCATATTCCTAAGTATTTGTAAGAACCAGTTTTAAATAAAATGACAGCTATAGTTATTGTTTGTGCAAAGAAATATTTCTAGACATGTCTATACTTTCTACCACTTCCATGCTCCTAAGGGTAGTATTTTTAAAATATATTTGCCACTAACACAGTTGTTTGGAACTACGATTGTTATAGCACTGCTTTTAGTACTCTAAACTAAGAAAGTTCACATTCAGGTTATTTCCACTTACTAGCTTGTTTATTTAGTTGGTTGGTTCGGTAATGGTTTTTGTTGTGGTCGGGTTTCTTTCCTTTTGGCTTAACAGAAGGGAACTATCCTTTTTATTTTCAACTTTCTATTTTTAACAGTCAAAATTTCTAAATGTTGACATTCTTGAGAGTAACCTTTATTTAACTTTTTGGTACTCAAGTTTTTGTATATTCCTAATTTTTAAATTAATTCTAGAATAGGTTCACCTATATTCTTTATTGAGTGGGTTTTTCAAAGACCCAGTTAGGATTTGTAAAGAAGAAAGTATGGCTAGATTTTTGAAAATGACGTGTTGTTCATAATATATTTTGCATTTAAAAGTGTCTCCTAAGGGCAAAAGCCATTAGTTACTAATCTTTTAATGAGAACAGATACTCTCTTAACTGTGTATTTTGCTGAAAATTGTTTGCACTTTGCCCTCAACACCTAGGTAATTAGGCTTTTTTAATATTCATTGTATGGGAAACGTGAGATAGTTCTGGTTACATTTGTGGTGTTTTCTGATGTTTCTCCATGCACTTTGAGTGTTGTTTCTGTATGTTTCATACTTTCATAGCACCTCCTTGCATGGAAGTGATGATGGGTGAGAATGAGAAAAGGACAATGAAGACATAATGCCTGATAGAATGTGATTTATATTGCTGTAATTCATATTTTGGGTGCTGTTAATGTCTTCACCTGTAATTAGACTGCTAATAGTAAATTATGGAAATGTAGATCACACGTTCTAATGGGATTAGAAAGGGTTTGCATAACAGTATTCCAAATTAAAAAAAAAAAAAGGGAAGCTGTTTCTTGAGAAAAAAATATTCTAAGTAATTGTAATGACTATTCTTTTTTTGCCCCCTCATTGAAAAAAGCCCCAACATCTGATGACACACCACTGAAATCAATTAACAGTTTACTCTCAGTATCAATGGATATATTGAGCACATTTCATCACTGTTTTTTTACAAAAAAGGACTATAAGATGTAGTCTTAATTCAATAAAACTAATATGAAAATAGAATTAATATATTTAAAACCTCCTAAAAGTCTATTTCCTAACATAAACTACTTTAATGACTTGTTCAAGACCTACTGCTGCCTTTAGCAGAAATGTCAGCATTGAATACATAATGTCTCTCCCCTACCTCCTGCCTAGCAGCAGAGTTCAACAGTGCTTCAGAGGCATCTTCTGAAGTTTTAATACTCCTAATTTATTTTCTGAAGAGAAGGTAAAACCTTGGAGCAGACCAACTGCCTCTGACAAATTTGCTGCCAGCAGAGAGCTAAATGGAAGAGGAATCCACAGCATTCATCTTTCACACAAGTTGTATATGAACCATGGATGACTGTGGGTAGATGAATTTCAAAGGTGGACAGCCCTGTCTCATCTGGATGTTTCAGGCTGGGACAACTTAAAACCAGCAGGGATGCTTTTAAGTCAGGTTTTAATATGGAAAGCTAAATTTGGATAACAAACTTGATGCTCAATTTGACTTTTTAAGCACAAATGCTACTTGAAAGTTGTCTTGTATCTTTTACACTAAAACACAAACAAATCTTTTAGTTTTTAGTACCTTCATTTTTGCCTTCAGCCATTAGTTTGAAAACAGTTCCTCATATCAGAATTTTCTGGTCACATATAAAATTCTGTAACCAAGGAAACTATCAAGCATGCTATATGAACTTGTCCTGAAGTTCAAAAATCCAAGTATTTTCTATACATTTAAAGACAAGAAAAGAATTCAAGATCTTATAAAAGTATGCCTTTTCAAAGCTTAGTTTCAACCAAATGTTAAATTTATTTAATTATTTATTTGGAGCATCCCATTTCACAGTTAAAATTCAGCCTAACATCTTATTCTTACACTGAGGGCTGCAGTTCTTTATGTTGCACTTGACAACTCTTTTTTTACTTGTTTCTTGTTAGAAACATAAGTTGTTGTCAAGATGACCTTATGGCAAAATAGACCTAGAAATGCCATGGCATTGAAAGCCTGGGAAGGGGCATGTGGATGGTTGTCTACATTCTCTTAGGAGTTGTAAGGTGTTCTACATACACAAAACACAATGCACAGCAATACCCAAGTTTTTGGGGTTCTTTTTAACTGAGAAGTAAAACAGAATTCTCAAACTTTCAAATCTGTTTTAAACTGGAGTATGTATTACTTAAAGAGTATTTTACCAGTCTCCTCTATCTGGAGTCTTTCCATTGATTGCAATGGGACTTCACTTAAACCCTTAATACACAACATTTTCTTTTATAGAAGAGCATCTCAAATTGGGTCATTTAATCTATTCTCACACTAATTTAGGGTTATTTCCCTATAGTAAATGCATTGACTTGTTTAGTTTAAAATATCACAAAAAAAATTCACCAGTTCTGAAATTTTCCTCAGGACTGTTTTTAACTCATTATATTAGAGCATTTTTTAAATTTTATTGACAAAAAAAAACATATTTAACAAACAAAAATCACAGTTCCCCTCTTCAAGTTCTCTCACTTTTATTGTTTGTAAAACTACTTTTCTTGCTATCTTGACATTTTCAAGATAGTTATATTTCTTTTTATATGTGTTCCATTACAAAATGGAATAGTAACTGCTTCTAACAGATCCTATCTATCTTTCTTCTCTACAAAGCAATATCAGATTGTCTTCTCATAGGTGTTCCTCTTTCATAATTTTCAAAAAATAGTTACCACTGCTGTTTAATTAGTCACTGCACTGTGATTTCTCAAATATATCTCCAGGCAAAATTGGCTTGTCTCTTTCCTATTGTGAAAGAATGTGCTCCTAACTGACAGGTAGCATTATATTTTTCTCCTGAAAAAGCAGTTGTTAGAAAAAAATGAAAAGAAGGATTTATCACAAATGGAATAAAATAAAGCACTATAACTGTGTTTTTCTGATCTTTTAAATCTCCACAGAAATTACCACTTAATTTTAAAAATAAGGTAATTATATTCAGTACAATGTTTAGATGAAACAGCAAAGTTTAGCTGAACATAGTTTTTTTCAGATTTTAAGGCCTTGTTTGTAGTAGCAAATAGAATAACATGTAGAAAAGAGACTTCCTGAGTGATCAAATAATTTGTAATTGTGGGCTATCAAATTTATCAAGCTGTATCTTAAACACATATGTCAACGTTTTGAGTGCTTTTTCTAATCTCAAAAAAAAAAAAACGCTCAAGTTCAAAAGCAGTTTAGAATTTGTACCTTCAGGGTCTCTTTAGCAATTTTGTCATTAAATAAAAGTATACACTCCACACTGTTTGCTTTCCTGCTTTTCCTTCACAGCAGGCCCACTGGTACACTTTCAAACTGTATCCTATATTGCTGAAAGCAACAGGGATTTCAGCCGTTGTTTCAAAGGCACAGAATACTTGCAGTATCCTCAAATATAACTGATCCTCAATAGATGGGACATAATTTTGAAATAGTAAAATCATGCTTAGATGTTCAAGAGAATTTACAAAGTGGAAAAAAGCATGCTCTTCATTCATTAGGAAGAAAAGGAATCAGTGGAAAGTAGGAACATGTATTAAAGGACCTTTTTCCTCTTTTTTTTTCCCCTAAGAAAATACTTGTTTTCCAAATTGATAAGTAACATATAAGAACAGGAGTAGGCAATTCTATTGTGTCATAAGTCAAGCAAGCAGAGCAGAAGACCGCTTTGGCTGAACTGGGAAATTCTCATGAATCTCAAAAGGAAAAAAATTAATTCTATGATCTCAGGAAGTGAGATTTGCAGGAAGAGTACAGAGCTGTGGTTCATTCATGCAGAGAGAAGAAACAAAAAGTCAAACATCAGTTAGAATTGAAACTGGCCAGTGTTGTTTCAGATAACAAGAAGGGCTTTTTCTAAGTATATTGATAGCAAGAAGAGATATAAAGAAAACATCAGACCAATACTTTTTGAAGATGGCCATCTGACTAACATGAAATAAGAAAAAGCCAAGATAGTCAATGAGGTTTTTGACTCTATTTTTAATAATAGTGATAGAACTTGGGATGCCCCGTCCCTTAAGCTGAAGGAACACAAGTATGGGATCAGCAGCTTCTTATTTGCAATGACTGAAATGGTAAGGGACCAGCTGTATCAGCTGAATGTTCACAAGACCATGGCATCTGAGAAGATTAATCTCAGGGTACTGAAAGACCTAGCAGACGTTTTGACAGGAGCCCTCTCAATCATCTAAAAAAGGGCAGTCCCTGCTGACTGAAAGCTGGCCAAAGTTATTTCTATCTACAAAAGCAGTTAGAGAAGTTCCAGGGAACTATGGACCTCTTAGTCTGAGGAAATTATGGAGAAGATTATACTGAGATGGAAAGATTACATTGAGCCATATTGAAAGGCATTTTAAGAACATTTAAATCATCAGATGCGGTCAACACAGGGTTCACAAAAAGAAAGTCCTATTTAACTATTTTGATATCCTGCTATGATAAAGTCACCCACTCAGTGGATGTATTTTTTCCAGATTTTTAGTAAAGCTTTTGATATTATCACTCACAGCATCCTTCTGCACAGTGTATTCAACTTGGGACAAGCATGTTCATGGTGTACTGAAGGACAGAGGTCAAATGGTTGTAGTGAATGGGCTACATCTCACTGGTGACAGTCATCAGCTGTGCTCCTCAGGGTTCAACTTTAGGGCCAGATCTGTTAAAAATATTTATAAATTATTTGGATGCATGAGTTGAATGCAATGTTAGCAAATTTGCTGTTGATACTAAACTGGGACATGCTATTGACTCTTGAGGAAAGAGGCCTTGCAGAGGGATCTAGATAGATTGAAACTTTGGGAAATTATTATTGGGATGAAATTTAACTAGTTCAAATACCAGACTCTGCACCTAAGGCAGACTGACATCAGACAAAAGTAAAAACTGGGAGATGAGTGGCTGGAGAGTGGCCCTGAAAAGGGATCTGTGGGTCCCATGCAAGAGCAGGTTCAGTATGAGGCAGCACTGTGCCCTGGCAGCCCAGAGGGCAATCGCCATCCTGGGGTGCGTCAAACACAGCAACACCAGCTGGTCAAAAGAGGTGGTGAATCCACTGTATTCAGCAATGGTGCTGCCTCATGGGTGCTCACTTGCTGGTGCTGAGTGCTGTGTGCAGTTCTGGGCCCCACATGTTATGAACAAAGTGAAGGTCCTTGAATAAGTCCAGAGGAGGGCAACAAAACTGATGAAAGGGCTGGAAGGAGTTCTCATTGCTCTCTAAAGCTTCCTGAGGAGGGCAAGTGGAGAGGGAGGAGCTGTTCTCGTCTCCCTGATACTCAGTGATGGGACAGGTGGAAATGGTTCAAAGCTGGAGACTTAGACCGCAGGAAGCATTTCTTCACCGAGTGAGTGGTCAAGCACTGCAACAGGCTTCCTAGAGAGCTGGTCAATACACCAAGCCTGTCAGTGTTTAATACGCAATTGGACAATGTTCTCAACAATATACTTTAAATTTTTGTCAGCCTCTAATTGGTCAGGCAGTTGGATTAGATGGTAATTATGTGTCCCTTCCAACTGATATAGTCTGTCCTATTCTATTCTATTCTATTCTATTCTATTCTATTCTATTCTATTCTATTCNTGGGTGCTCACTTGCTGGTGCTGAGTGCTGTGTGCAGTTCTGGGCCCCACATGTTATGAACAAAGTGAAGGTCCTTGAATAAGTCCAGAGGAGGGCAACAAAACTGATGAAAGGGCTGGAAGGAGTTCTCATTGCTCTCTAAAGCTTCCTGAGGAGGGCAAGTGGAGAGGGAGGAGCTGTTCTCGTCTCCCTGATACTCAGTGATGGGACAGGTGGAAATGGTTCAAAGCTGGAGACTTAGACCGCAGGAAGCATTTCTTCACCGAGTGAGTGGTCAAGCACTGCAACAGGCTTCCTAGAGAGCTGGTCAATACACCAAGCCTGTCAGTGTTTAAGACGCAATTGGACAATGTTCTCAACAATATACTTTAAATTTTTGTCAGCCTCTAATTGGTCAGGCAGTTGGATTAGATGGTAATTATGTGTCCCTTCCAACTGATATAGTCTGTCCTATTCTATTCTATTCTATTCTATTCTATTCTATTCTATTCTATTCTATTCTATTCCATTCCATTCCATTCCATTTTAAGCTTCTAGAACAAGTTAGTCTTTGAAGAGTATGTAATTGCCAGTGACACATGGATCAGTTTGGCAAGAAATGCCAGCTATGAGCTCCAGCCAGAGATGAGGACTTCATTGTATTGCCTGATGTGCTCCATGTTCAATGCCAAACAGGTATCTGAGAAAATTTATGTAAGAAAAGGGATTTAAAAGTTAGTAATAAGGCAGAGCAAAATTATTTGGACTGTAATTAGCCACATCAAACATATAGAAGACAATCTCAGTAGCTTGAAATACCATACCTGAAGTTTTTAAAATTAGGACTATATATGATCAATAATTGAGACAGGATAATGAAAATGATTGAAAAATAGTAAAAAACCCCCAAAACATAGTCATAATAATAAGTATAATCATATTGAGAGATTTTGATTGTTCACACACAGACTGTATGAACATTGTGCTATCAAATGATACATTTTTTAAACTCAAATGCTTTTTGGAGAAATTTGCCTCTAGCAAATCACTGAAATTAAATCTCTTGATTTCTTATTGAGAGATGTAGGATACTTGATCCAAAAATTTTTCTAATAGTGACTGTGTTGATTACCTACCTAAGAAAAGTAAAAATAAAACTCATAATTCAACTGAATAATTCTTTAGTTTTCTTTCAAAAGAGAAATGCCATAAAATTAAGCAAAACAGATACAAGATTACCTAAAAAGAGGATAAAAGAATAAAGTGTTTTCAGTAGGCATGAGGAATATCTAAAAAAAAAAAAAAGTTAAGACTAGGACAAAAAAAAATAATGAAGGGACTGAAACACTATTACTTGCTGTGTATGGCTAACCATAAGAGTAAGGGAAGTGGAAAGAGGTAGAAAAGCTTTCTTCCTAAAGCAGAAGTCTTCAATTTTATAAAGGGAAAAGAACATTAACTCTTAAAAACCAAATGCAGAATTATTATAAACCAGACTAAAAATAATTCTAAGAAGCAGCATATAAAAACCATTGAAATAAAATTCTTTCTTGTGCTCTGGAAGTCAGATGAGTGTTAGAGACGGCGGAACCCAAAACTGTCAAAGTGTACAAGAAGCATCCAACCATATTAAAGCTGTAAGAGACACTGGTAGTAAGGTGAGTCTGAAAAAACTCTTTCTAACTGAACTGAGGTTGATGAAAAGGAACAAACCCAATTTGCTAGGAACAGACAGTATTCACCCAAGAGTTGTAAAGGAGTTTGAATATGACTTTGTTAAATTACTAATTTCAATTTATAGTTGAACCTTCAAAGCAGCTGTTATGAGTGGGGTCCCACCAGGACCTTGTGCTCTGCAGTATTTTTGCAAGCAGTGTTATAAAGATGATGGACACTGAGGTCACAGAAGTTTCTGATTAAACAATTATTTAATTATTTTGAATAGAGTAAGATAATTTTGCCTAGAATAAATAGTTGAAAGACCTTATGATATTTAGGATGGAATTAATGTAATCTATGTTTAGCTGTCTAGAAGTTTGATATCCAGACTAAACTTGGCATTTAAGCTTCCAGTACAGAGTTTGGAAAGATATATACGTTGGAAGACGGTCCATCCATTTCAGCTTACAGAAAGATGAATCACATACTTTACTGTTTACAGGGAAATCTTATTTAATGATCTTGGGCCTGACAATTTACTTTTTCACAGCTGTGAGAGGAAACCCAGTGAGTAATCTGAGCAATGAAATGTGAGACAAAATTCAATGCAAATAAATGCTAAGTAATGCATATGATCAATATAAGATTCTATATATAGAAATGAGTATATATACACATACTGATTAATGAATGCTATTTTATTCAGTAAATAGATTTTTAATCCATGGATAGTTCTTTAAAATTAGTACTTAAGTGACCAGAAGAAGTTAAAAATGCAATGGAAAGTTGGTGTTATCTGAAGAAAAACTCATATTAAAAGCTAGGAAAAATATCAGCACTATGTAAATCAAAATCAGACTTATCTCCAGCACATAAGCCAAATAAACTAGGGGAAAAAAAATTCAGGAGAGATTGGCTGAGATCGTCAGACACATAGATGACTAACAGCCAACCTCAATGGAGTTGCAATGTTTGAAGAGCCAGCTCTGAATGTTTTCCCAACAGCCTGTAAATTTACTATTTGCTAATCTTACAGCTCTTGCACGTGTAAGTCCATTTTACAGACATTCTTTAGTGAGAACATCAAGTCACATTGCTGAGGACACTGTTAATGCATGGCACACTATGATCATTTTTTCTGTGAGTGGAAATGCAATGATATCCCTTTGGGCTCTGGATTTTTACTGTTATTACTAGGCACATTCCTCTTCACAGGCTGTCTGGTTGGCAAAAGAAATTACCTCATTAGTCTTTTTTTTCTTGTCAGGATAATCTTGGCAAGAAACCTACAAGATTGCTGGGTTTATCTCACTAATATTGTTGATTTATTCTGTGCTTTTAATCTGTGTTTGTTACCTGTTTTGGTGAGGTTTTAGACCAATTCTTAAATCTGCATTCCTTCAAAATGAAAATTTATATTAACTTTTTAATGGTATAAAATTTGAAAGGATTATAGTCTTTCATGTATAATTGGGGTTTTCTTTTTCTCCCTTTTGAGTATTTTGGATCAAAACAAATGCCTAATATGAAGCGTACTGAAATCAATCCCTCAATCTTCTAGCAGACATAACATAATTGATGAAAAATTCATTGTAGGAAGCAGAGGAAGTGCAGAGGAAAACTAAAAGTTTCCAATAGATGAAGAGCCTTCTTTGATGGTAGTCTGATTTTAAAGAACCAGTGCTCTGCTTTTAGACTTATATTTTACACTTTTTACACTTTACATTTTTTTCTTGTAGTTGCACATCATCTTTTGCAGTAACTTAGGCATGGTTAGAGAGTGAACATATGGTGCATTCCTTAGAAAAAAAGCCTAAGCTAAGTGACAGTAGAAATTATTTGTTAGCCATTATAGAAACTTTCTGATTAAAAAAGTTCATGCTTTGGCTGCTATTTGTAGAAGTAAGCACCCTCAAGGGATTTGATTGAAAATGTCAACTGAGGTATGACAGATCGCTTGTAAAAACATTAGCGGTGTCTCATGTTCTACCACTGTTCATTATGTTTAAACTAAAACTCTACATAGATACTGCATGACAGTACACATATTATTTAAAGGTCATTCCCAAAATGTTAGAGATGAAATAATGTTTCTTTTTGGTAAATATGATTTGAGATTTGTCATATGATTGATATGAAAAAAGGATAGAACAGGTGATGAAAACAAGCCTGTTTTTCTCAAATGTATTTTTTCAGCCAATACAGAATTAGTTTCTGTGGCCCAAATAGAAGATTTGTTATTGCCTACTTGCATGTGAAAAGTATAAAGATGTTACTGAAGTTCTAGGAAGAAGACAACAGTTATGTTTATATTTTAGAAGCTTAAAAAAATTCCTAAGCATAAAGTCTTCTAAAAAAAATGACTTTGTAAGTCTTATAAGGAAGTCTAGTATGATTTTTTGTATCCATATGACATCAAAAGAGTAGAAAATTCTATTAACACCACCAATAAAAAGAGTAATATTAATAAAGCCTGCAGCCTATTCCTTTGAATAGTTTTCCTTTGGAAAACATTGGCATATACAATATAAACTAAACTTACAGTTGCAACACTGTCAGAACTATTTCGAAAGTACCATCCAATTTTACACATTTGTGAATGAAACAAATACCAAGTTAAAGAAAAAAGAAGCATGTTGTAAGTAGAAGCATGAAAAAAAGTTGGCAGTAAGGCCTACTACATTTATGGAATAGAACTCAAGACACTGACTAATTCCTATGCCGGTTAGTTTCCTCCTTGTACATTGTCAAGACAAAATACGTCCCTTATAGTACATATGTTGGTATTCAAATGTGACCTAGTATTTTCATAGAGCAATGTTACTAGGCCTCTTTCCTATTTGTGTCTAACTGTTCATAAACTTTGTCATCTCCATCATCACACACCAACCACTCTTCTGCCCGGCAAAGATAGTGCTGAGAGATTAAATTGCTTCAGACAGGCATTATGAGGGATAAATAACAGATATCAGTAGAAGGTCTTAGGATACTTTGTTTCTTCCTGGTGGGTAAGTGGCTATTACCATGCTGCTTGCCAGATTGAGAGAGAGAGAGAGAAAAGAAGCAAGATAGGTTTCCTTCCCAGGATATATTCTCAAAGGTGACAAAACCTCATAATGAGAGTTTTATTGAAGTATTTCACCATTTATTTATTCACTTTCTGTTTTGAGTTCTTGAAAATTTTGTTGAACTGGGCTCCATTTGAAATGAAACCAAGTAAAATACAGGAATCAGATGCAAGCTTAGCCTGAAGCAGGCAGTCGAAAGCTCAGTGACATTGCCACATCCTAACACTGAAGGAAAAGAGAAAAGGAAGGAAGGAAGGAAGGAAGGAAGGAAGGAAGGAAGGAAGGAAGGAAGGAAAGGAAAAAGTGCCTTGCTTTATACAAGTTATCATTTAAATAAAGACATTTATAGACTATTTTAGCTACTCAAGTGAAGTAGTCTAGAATTCAGAAAAATTAGATTGATGAATTCTGGCTCTACACGCCTCCAGCCATTACAGAGGAAATGTAAAACAATTGGGATCTTAATTATACCTGAAAATTATGTTCTTTGCATAGTAGACTACTGCTTTTACACTAATGACTGTATTTTTGATTTCCCTGTGTTCTGAGTTGTTTAGTGTCCAGGAATTTGAGCTGGTGGGGACCAGCATGAATCTGGCGTGAGTCCTGAAAGACTTAAAAGGAGTGCATTCACATGGTACAGTCTCTTTGCATGTGTCTTTAAAGCATATTGAAATTGTTGCACACATGCAAATCAGCTTCACCATCCGAGTGCAATAGCTTTACCAAATTTTAGACAGGTTTTTCCTCAGGTGTGTGAAAAAGATATGCTTTGCATACTTAAGGAGTCTGTTAGATTAAATTAATATCAGGCCAAATTGCTAAGCAGGAGAGCAAATCTGACCTTTAAAAAAAGAAGTTAATTTATAGTTCAAGAAAAGGGACAGAAGTATCAAATCACAAGAAGTTTGAGTTAATCATTTTTTGGTCATGTAAAATCCAGAAAAATGCATTCACAAATATTCAAATAGGTAGCAAGACTTGGAATACTTCCAATATCAATTTTACTCAGATTCTGTTCAATTTGCTGTCTTGTTTACTACTCTAAAAAGCTCTGTATTGCCAAATTTCTGTTCCTCATGGCTCTTCAACATCTTCTTTCAATCTTGAATCTCAGAATGTACACAATATCCATGTAACGATTTCTTCACTGCTGAAAATAATATAATATAAACTCCTTATTCTTACATAGTCTACCTTTGTTACCTTACGGGAGTCTATCTAAGAGTAACATTAGCTTGTTAGTCACAATGAAGCACTGAGGTGATTTCCAACTGATTATCCCCCATGGCTAAGTGATATTATATGAAATCATGCAATTTTGTATTAAAACACATTAAAAAATTGGAATCTCACCAGTTCTGAGCAAGGGTAGCAGAATTTTACCTCCAAATAAAATTTAAGAAGTAAAAAAATTTGACTTAATATACTGACCCATAGAGTGAAATCTGACTTCTTTAGGTCAGTCTCTGGTAATCAGAACATGAGGAAACAGAGGCAATTTAGTATTCATGTTTTACATTAAGCTTAGAAACAAATTTCTTTTTACTGCCAGATAAACCTTAGAGAATGTGCTTTAGCTGAAAAAAATCAAAGTCATTAAGGAAAGGTTGACAAGAAACAAAACCACTCAAAAACAAATGAATATGGCTAACAATATTAAAAGAATTTATTTATGAATAACAAAGCAAAACAGCTCCAAATGGTGACAAACACGATTCTTTTTTATGTAAAAGGCCACTGCATAATGCAAGTGTATAGTATTTACAACGGCTGTGTTGAATGGCTCACAAACAATTCTGTCCTCACCTCTTTTGTTTCAGTTCCTTTTCCACCTTTAATTGAGCGAAGATCACAGAGGTCTGTTGTATGCCAAATCTGATAGGGAAAAAAAAGCAAGCATACAAATCTGGCACAAAAATTGAAAAGATAGTGTGAAATGAAAGAAAGCTGCAGTTTGTATGCAACATATTTTTCTTCTGTCATTTAAATAGTGGTAATTTTATACCATAAATCTGGGAAATACCTTAAGGAAGTAAAATAGCAGTCAAGAAGGCTTTTTTTTTTTCCTGAGATGCATAATTTACCTGTAAGCAAGCACTGTGTTTTGAATCATCTCTAAGTCAGTACTCCCAAGTATAAATGATAATATGTATCTTCAGAAATTCTTGTCCTCACTCCCCCCAAAGATGTTTAATGAACCCAAAAAGTATTGTTAAATGCCTGCATGCTGAAAACCATTTGACATTTTATAGAAAATAGCATGTCTCTGAATAATACAACATACTCTTCCTTGACTACCATCTCTCTCACTTCATATCTTATCTAGCTTTATCAGCATAAGCACTTTTATATAGTTCACCCATCAAATGATTTCAGCTTTTGAATTCCCAGATTTTTTGAAATTAATGACTAATCACAGAGAGTGCCTGACAGCTATAAATAAAAACATTCTGGAGGCCTGCTTAATTAATTCAAGTTTTTACACATTTATATCTGTATTAATACTTTAAAAAAATTAGGAAAGACATGAACACTCTTCACACAATTTTTAGCTAGTTTGAGCCCAGTCTTAGATCAGAAGAAAACGTTTACACATGCTGCAAATCAAATATTCTAACTATGTGCTTTGAAAAGATTATATCTATTCCATTGATCCAGAATAGTGGAGTGAGAACTATTACATAAATTTCCTACTTTTTAAATGCCTGCTCTTTCAAAATATACGTATTTTTTAACATCTGCTTAGATTTCCCTTGTTTCAAAATCCTTTCATTTCTTTCTGATTACATACATAGGAATGACACTGGGGCCCCAAGCGCAGCATTATAGGGCTCCTGAACTGTATGTATTGGGATAAAAAATTATCTAGAAGACATATGTAAGTTCTAGATACTATGAACACTCTTCACACACAATGCTTGTGAGTCACATCTACTGTTCAACTGAAATTGTCAGTCATATGTCTTCTTCTTCACCTATATTCACAGCACAAGATCTATTTACTATGCTTTATGGAAGGGAGGAGGTGAATTTCAACCTATTGCAATACCTATTCAAGTGACATTTGATGCAATACTAGAGTAATTGTGTGTGCAAGAATATAAAGAGAAGCACAATTCAGTGACCATTATCATTGAAGTAATAGTCTTCAATTCCCATAAAACTTGGTCCAATATATAATAGACCATTATGATTGTGATTTTTATACTAACTTGGCTCAAATCACAAAGCAAAGCCTCTGAATAATGTTTTCATTCTTGGATTGCAATAGTGTACTCAATGTTTTTGCCTGAGGCAGTAAAATATTCCAAAATACTATTGTGCTGTTACTTTCCTTGTTGTTCAGCCATTTGTGACAAAAATATTGACAAATTTCGTATGTTTAGAAGCCAGATCCATTGGCTTATTGACCTTAAACAAGAGGTGAAGAAATTTACAAGACTAACTCTGGAATGTGCTGATATTTACATTTGCAGTAGGTAGTTGCATTTTGAACTCACGACTTAATGCTGTTTTCACTCATGAGAATGCAGATGTCAAGAAAAGGTAAACGGAAGTTGTCATGACCAGTTTTGCTGTTGCTGACATTATTTTACAGTATCGTTTAGTTATGAGGGAACCTGCCAACCTCAGGCCTTTTCCAAAAAGAGCCCCTGCTTGGGGATTCTGGAGGATGGTGGAATTTTTGTGGCAAGCTGTATGGGAGAAATACACTCACCATGGGATTAAAACAGAAGGAAGGCCCATTCGTGTGCCTGTTGTGGTTGGTGATATGAACACCTACAAAAACTCACCTTTTGTTACACGAACACAAACCAAGCATACACAGGTATATTTCTTAGTGTCATTTCTTAGTTCTTAGTCTTGGTATATTGTGGTTGGCCTTATTCTCTCTTCCACACAAATACATGCTATCCAGACATGGCATTCTTTAGCTGCTGCATGAGGTTCTTTTGTAAATATACAAAGCTTAAGGTGTTCTGCCTGATCCCTATTTTACACACCAGGACTAGACAGTTTGGAAAAGCTATCTTTGATCTTCCTACCTTTGCATGAAGAAAGTTTCCAGATCTCTTATCAATCTGCATTATGTCAATTTCCTTCCTTTAGTTTGCATAGCAACTCAGTCTTACTCTACCATCACTTCATCCTTTTTTAAAAGACATGTACTATCATTAACATTTAAAACTTCTTTTTTAAATTACTTTTTTTTTTCATTTGAAATAGGTTTCCAATTATTTACTTTGTTAAAATGGCTTCTTAAATTCTTCTCTCGTTTTATTTTTTTTCAGAATAGGTGAGAACATGACGCTCAGGATTTTGTAATATCCATGACGATTTTTGAGTATTGCAGTGGCTAGCATTACCTTGTCCAATATGTATCTCTTCCAGCTAACTAGATCATTTGTGTTGTCATTGGACAACATTGCAGTCCAGGTTGCCCCCAAAATACATGAGAAAATTCAAACTCTTAAAAATGGGTCTCAAAAACCTTAGAACTTTTAGATTCTCTCACTGTTTTCTTCCCCTACCCCTCTCACTCCATTAGAAAAATAGTATGTGAATAGAAATAACTTAAACATGCTTGTGGATACTTGTATTGAGTTTCAAAATATTCTAACAGAGAGCTCTGCTTACATATGAGGTTTGGCAGCACTGAAGCCTTTGACTGACACCAACCTAAGCTTGAGAAGAGAGTTGATAATGAAAACAGTGAAGTGATATGCACAGACTTCAGTGAATATCTTGCCCTTTACATACAGAGTTGAAAAATGCATAATGGATTCAAGAAATTGCTATAAATTTGTGAATAACTGTGAACGGGAATTCCGTAGCACATTTCTAATCCTAGCATAAGTTCTTGGAAAATCCTTGATGGGTAGACATGTACCAGTTCATCTTTTGTCAGACACATATGATGAAAAATATTTAAATTTTATTAAATCTACAGTTTCTATGAGACAGCCAATCATACTGCATGCAAAAGCAACTGACAGGTTAATTATGCATGGTTTGAATATTTGGATCACATTTTCTTATGTCAAGTTTAAACTATTTTCTCTCTAGGTAATTATGTTGGCACCTCAAAGGTTTAGGAAAAAAATAACAAAGAGAGTATCAAAGAAATATTTCCTAGAGAAACAAATAAAGAGTAATACTTTGTCTTGTGTGTAAAGTATGTTATCTGAGACTAATGTATCCTGGACTTTTCATCTGATAATGTGATTAACAGAAAATATTAACAAAGGCTTCAAAAGGAAATGGAACAAGAGAAAAGATACAATAGAGGTGTGGGGAATAATCTCACAGTTAGATGCACACAGGAAATCGTATGATATTTTCCTTATTAAATACTACTTGAGTTATATAGCTGCCTGTCTCCTGAAATACGTACAACAAACAGTACCAAGATGACCATGACTGTGGGCGAGGGTTCCCTACCTGCTGCCAGTCACAGCCTCAGTCTCCACCCCTGTACACACACCCAGGTCTCCCTTTCCAGAATGTTCCCCAGTTAATTGTCTGTCATGTTGGCTCCTCCCTGACTCCCCCCAAGTTAACACCCCTGGTTTTACCCCATTGGACTTTGTACCCTTGTTCCTCCCCTGTCCCTCTACCCTAGTGGTCCAAGTTGTAAACCCCTCCCTCACTTTCCTCCCTTAAAAACCTCAGACACCCCTAAAATCCTCAGAGTTCTCGGAGTTCTCCCCCCACTCTTGCCATGCTGCAATAAACGCTGTCGTTGGTAAGAGAGAGAGCTCTCCTTCTCTTCCTCTCTTCGCCTCCGGGGTCGCCTTGCCT
>VZTI01001286.1:1732131-1870719 GCA_013397865.1 Struthidea cinerea
TTGCCACGCTGCAATAAACGCTGTCGTTGGTAAGAGAGAGAGCTCTCCTTCTCTTCCTCTCTTCACCTCCGGGGTCGCCTTGCCTTACCACCGCGCACCACCTGCAGCCTGAGCATCCCGGACGACGGGTCTCGGGAGACCGATGAGCCGGTCTCACCCCGCTGCCTGCGACAACCTGCGCAGAGGCGGCTGACCGCGCGCTGCCGAGAGGCAGACGTCACAGGGCAGTGTCCGCAGACACTGTCGCCGAGCCCGGCCGGGATCGGACCGGACGCCGCTTTAGCGGCCGCTGTCCGAGGGTCCGCGGCGACACATGACCTCATTCCAGTGAGGTGAGGAAGTATCATTTCTATTTTATGGCTAGAAAAACTGAGACAAGTGTAACTGGAATATGTTTTGCCCAAGGTTATGGCAGAAGTGCATGTGAAAGGTAGATATGGAAAGCAGATCTCTTCACAGTCCTATTTATTATCCAGAAATCTCACTTTATTCTTTTTTATCAGTATTTCTTTAATCTTCTACTGACATATATACAAAGCACTATTATCTGAGCAAAGAAAATGCACATATGCATTTGCTCTATAATGAATTGTTACTTTCTTCTGGTCTTGGAAATACCACCTTCGTGATATTAGGCATGTGTCCTTAGTTTTCCTGTTATCTTTTCAAATATTTTCCAATAATTTTTATGGATTCAGTCAATATCATCATTATTGGCATGTAAAGAGGTCTTTTTGTCTTTATCATCAAGAGGTAATAGAGGAAAACATGTATCTACAAGGGGCAAGGCCTATGGCTCTGCACATTGCCTGCAAAAGTTTCACTAGTCATCCTTTTTTTCCAAAAAAAATATTGTGAAATAGGACTTCAGCACCATTTGAATCTGACACCTAATTATATTGACACAGACAATGGATGTTTTATGAGGCCATTTTCATGGCCACAGAAAACTGTGTGAGATGAAAATAAAGTATGGTGTTAATTATGGCTGTAAGATATGGACCAACAGTACAGTCCACATAGGTTTTTTCTGTGCAAATGTTCCAGATTCTGAAGCCTTATTGACAGTCTGGATGTTAGTTTTTCTATTAGCGTAATCAGAACTATCTTTTCTTCGGGGTTTCAAGTTTATCCTGGATTTTTCCAAGAAGAAAATCTAAAGCTGATAATTGCATTAACTTTATAGGTTGCATGACTGACTAGTATAAATACATGTGTACTGCACTTACAACATTATACAGTGGAGGGTAATAAAAACAAGAATGAATTGGAGAATTTGTGAGTAAGAGATGTGGACATTTGTTATGAATTGGTCTTTATACATGTGTAGTTTGAAAAAAATAACCTAGTCACAATTTTTTTATGTGATATTTAGGCAACTTTTTTCACAAGTCCTTAGACTGATAGCAGAAGAACTGGGTTCTCTGGGGATATGTGAAGTTTTGTGACAGGTTTTAATGCTTTCAAATTTGGATGCGTTTATTACATAGTATATAAATATACCACTGGTCTTTCTCTGAGTGTCTTGTTTATACAATAAAGTCTTTCCATATGCCAGCAAATAACTTGCATTCTCTGCATTCATTTATACACCTTTCTAGACATTTTATGAATTTCCTCTTTTCTCCTGAAAGAGCAAACACTTTGCAAATGCTACACACCTTTCATTAGCTACTAGATGACGTCAGAATGGTAACAGCTGCAACTGAGATGGAAAAAAAGTTCCCACTATAAGTCCCTATATTAAATAGCCATTTTCTAGCAAACTATTCTCTTAAACTGACTCTGCCATTTTTGGTACTTATGGCCGATTTTATTTTCCTCGAAGATAAGAAAGAGAAAAAGAGCTCAAAAAAACTGATTCAGCCATTTTTTTATGTGGTTGAAGCTGCCAATCAGTTAGGCCACGCTTCTCAGATGTAATACGAGAGTTTTATTGCTGATGTCTACATTAGGAAAATATGAAGCATAAGCATCAAGTGTAGTCCACACCAGACACATTTCTAGTCCAAGTTAAAATCTGCTGAAATGTGTCTGGACTGTGAAGCCCTGTGATGACAAGGAAAAAATGGAAAGTGCTGGCAATAAGGAGGTTTCCTTCAATGATACATCCCTCACCCAAACCAAACTGCAAATAGAGACACACTGTTCCTTTCCCCATGAAAATTAATAGTACTTTCTAGTCTGGTATACTTGGAAAATCTATACAGCTTCATAAAAGAAGCAGTATAGCTTAATTGTTTTATTCGAATATTCATTGGCTAAAATATTATTTTTTGGGAAAAGAAAAGCCAGTTGTGTTTCAACTAATCATCTCTCATTTGTGTTATTTTTTGCTGTATGACAGTGATGGGGTGTAGGTTTACTAGGTGTGGTACTAATTTGGCTTTTTGCCTTCATTGGTTTCCTTTTTATTTTGTTTTCCTGTATTGGATTTTGATTATGTTATTATCTCTGTTCTTGCCACTTCACCATGTCCTTTTTTCTACCTCTGCGGAGAAGTATCAGTGAGGTGTTGGGAATATTAACAGAGCTGCTGTAACAGACTGGGAGTGGGAAACAAAGATAAGGACAGGACTGATGCTTATTCTTAGGTGAAGATATTGAACCTGGTTTCTCCTCAAATGAAATGAGCATTTACAGGAGAATTAGCTAATCTCTTCCTGTCCCTGCTGTCCTATGAACAGCATACATTTCAAAAGCACAAGTCCCCATGAAGAAGTTTAATGCCCCCTGAAGAAGTTTAAATAACATCCTGGAAAAACCTTAAAAATTACACTGCTGTTTCTAAAATGAATTTAAGAAATGAAAGGAACATTAGTAGTGACTCCTATATGGTGTGAAATAATATCCTGGCCTTTTCTGGGAGAGAAGGGCTGGAAAGAGAAATGAGAGTATTAAGTCAAGTTGAATATAGCAGTCCTGCAGTGGTAAATAAAAAAGTGGGCAAAAAATGCCTGGGTTTCTTCTAGTCCAGACAACGAAAGCAAGAACAACTTCTATTTTTTATATTGGTAATCTCCATTTACCAGCATTTTTTGATGAGTACACACTGACGGTCTATCATCTTGCATGGGCAGACAGTGGGATAGATGGCTGAAAGCATGAAAGCCACATCTATTGGGCCAATGGACACATGGGAATAATTTGCCACGGAACACCTTTGTGCTAAGTTTCGCTTGATACTAGAACTGCTCAGGTGTCACTTAACAACAACTGCCTTTATATATGTTTGTTTGGCGTATGAACAGGGCTTGCATTGTTTCAGTGCTGGGAAAGCCTTCAATGTGAAATCAACCTGCAGTTCACACCTTTGACCTTAACAGTATATTGCATAATTCTTCAATTACCATGTACCACATATAGCTCTAAAGAACTTTCTTAATACAATTAGTGCTATACTCTCCAGTACTTGTATCAGTTACTCCTGCATAATTTGTGATTGGTTCATCTCCTCCAACTCCGGGTCTCTAACAAAATTTTTTTCTGGTGGGTTTGGATATTCATTTAGATCACAAAACTCTTTTCAAAACATAATATGATAATAGTGTGGAGGCTCTGTGTACCATATATTCTTCATAGCATACCATATTCAACTTAAAAGCTTCAATGCAAACTAGAGGTTCTCTACATTACCATTCAAGCACAGCCATGACCCATTGCCAAATACACTTTCAAACAGTGTAGATAAGCCTAAATAAAGGAAATGTTTTAGTGTTTTGGAGAACATGAGGGGACAAATCCTAGAACTGCAAAGCTTTTTTGGATCTGTGTTTCAACTTGTGCTATTTGTGATGTTCAGCCAGGTGTGCCTCTGTCTTTTCCATTTACATTGAGTGCTATGATATGCCCCATATTAGGTTGTTATGACCCACCCCTGAAGGCGAGGGCGACCGAGGTTCTTGTTAATAGATCCCTTGGGGTGGATTAGAGTGAAATGACACTGAATGACTGATGCTTATGGCAGGTTTATTTTAGAACAATTTCATTGCAGTTGAAAGGAGGTTTGTAGCTGTTTTGTCTATTATCTGTAGAAACGCAAAAAATTATATTGTGGAAAGATATTGCTTAAGAAAATAAACAAGGAAAAGAAAGAAAGATAAAGGAAGGACAAGAGGTACATACAGGAGAGGAAAGATCCAGTGGATTCAGTAACGAGACTTGGTTGTTGTCATTTAGATGTCTTGATCTGTCAGGGGTGGGGAAGCCCACAGAACACAATGTTCAAGGGGTTAATAAACACTCAGGTTCAGGTGGGAGTGCCTAGGTATCTCCCCTTGGGGGGAGGTTTTACACTGTCTGTGGCAACACTGTGGATCAGGTGCAGCCATCTGGTGGAAGGCCCCAGAAGTGCGTCTGAGGGCACTTTAGGTGACTTTGATGGTTTATGACACCTTATAAGACATGATAGTTGCTTCTCATATAGCTGAGCCAGTTAAGCCCCAACAGAAGGGACGAAAACCTTCAGGTCTATGTGTGAATGTCCTGATACGTCCCCCAGAGGGGAATTTCACACCTGAGCCAGTTGTGTAAGAGAGGACATTTTTTATGATAAAAAGTATCCCACCTCTGCAGGATGTGTTTCTTATCAGCCTTTTCTCCCATCTGGTTCAAAACACAGCCTGTTGCTAAACAGAGGTTGATTTGTCATGGTCATTCTCAGGTGGTGGAAGCGCACCCTCTCTGTCCTACGTGGATCAGACATTTTGTCACCACACACAAAAAGCTCTGTCCTCCCCTTAGATTTGAGGTGAAAACCTGGCCTCAGAAAAGCACCCTGCAGCTTTTGCAAATTGTGGAGGGCTATGAGCCCTTGGCGCAGGAGCCCTCTGCACTCCCTTGGACGAAAGAAGCCTAACTGCCAAAAGAATCTCCCCAGAGATAAGCAACCTTGGGTCATGGTGACAAAAAGAGCCACTCCCAACATGCCTTGTTTCTTTATGGTAATAGCCTGTACCCCGTTGGCTAAGTGGTTTCTAACCCACCCCCTGCCTTTCCTATATAAACCTCTGCTTCTACCCCTGAGGAGGTGGAGTTTTTATCCCTGGCCTCCCCTTGACAGGGGCTGCTGGACAATAAAGCGCACCTCTGTAGAATTGCCAAACGAGGCTCCTGTCCCTCTGTGCTCGAGTTTTGTCTGGGTGATTTCACAAAGGGCTGAATCACAGAGCTGATATCACTTGTAGCTGAGAAGTTGCTACACTTGTTAAATCACCTCTTGCCCAGGGAAGTTGCTAAAGCCCCTGGAAAAGCTTTTCCCTGGCAGGACGCTTTCTCTAGGAAGGTCACAACGCACCGGGTTGTCCACCACCGGACCCCAAGCAAATGGCCAATTGATTGTCATTAACCATTAGCATTTTGGTCTCTTACACAGGTGAATAAATAAATGAGCCCTGTTTTCATCATGCAGCAAAACTGATGAGATCCGTAAGTAGTCTGAGCCTCACCTGCCCTTAGTTTGTAAGGAGAAATATTGGACACTGAAGATTGCACGGTGGAATAGTGAAGGTAAACATTGTGTCTACGCTGGCAGTGCAACAGGAGCAAGTATTGAACAAAGCAGTTAATGCGGGAGAGTTGATAGGCATACTGTACACATTTAGGTAGATTTAATTTCATTTTACTCTAGGCCATTTCCAGGGACTGATGTCTATTAGCAGACAGAGAGCATTCAGGTGTACTCATGAAGCACATCTTCTGGTTTAATTTCATCAGAAAGGAACCTGGGTTGTGATCTCTGAGCTCATGCTAATTTATATGTGCAATAACAAGCGGTAAGTAGGATTATCAGGAGGGCTGAGTGAAAACTGCAGTTCTGATTAAAATTAAAATGCTAATATAGGCAACAATGTAACACTGAGCGAACATATGTACTGCTTTTAGAATTAACTGCCTTACATAGAGCACAGATTTAGCCTGAAGGTCTCGGCAACTGGTGTTGATTACTCTTACTAAAGTCAAGCAGGCTGTGCATATCCATGTCTCACTATCCCTCTCTAGAAGGCAGTGTGAGTATTCTATAATCAGATAGGATTAGGAAAGTCACAACACACATTTTGGGCATATTTTCACTTTTTCATTCCTGATTCCAAAATGATAGCTATTACAATGTTTTTGCCTCTTATTTTATTTTTTCATTTCTTTTAGTCCAGTGACTGTTCCCTAATAAATGTTTTAAGACGCAAACTTCTTTCAGTGTTCTGAATTTTAGTTTTTTCAATAAATTAATTTTCTAGTTTCTCCTCTGACAACTTGAATGCAGGAAAATTATTCATTACAAAATTTAAGTGTCCATAATATTGTCTTCTGCTAAGATGACTGTGCACACGTTTGCCAAAGAGTAGCACACTGAACTATCAGCTAGCCTCCCTTATGAAAGGAGGGCTTTGTGAATTCTTTTGTTCCTAACTGCAGGTGCTTCTAGCTCTGAAAAGATCTTGTGATCTGATAGCTGTTTTTCACTTTCTGTGGTCATGGACAGCTTGCATAATACAACAAAGGTGGAAGAGTGTTGCCTTCCCCAGGGTTGCTTAAAGTTACAGTCCTGATCTCTTGACCTTTAATTTCAGCAAGTTTGATTGCCCAAGGAACCCTGGTGTGCATACTTGGAGCTAATATAGCATTTTGTTGTTCAGTTTGTTGTAAGTGCTTTAACACTGACATAGTTTTAGAAGAGCAATAGTTTCTGGGGATCTCCTGCACATCATGGAGTTAAGGAATAAAGAGCAACTGACAGCACAAAATAAGCCCTAGACTCACAGTATGCCATGGGCAACAAAATATTCTGTTATGGATATTACAAATGTTGATGTGTCACAGAACAATGGTGCAAATGTCAGAGGATGCTTGTGTTATATTCCCCAGTAGGGCACTGCACAAAGATAAGACCCAAGCAAAGAGCAGGAGAGCTCAGAGAAGAGAGCTCAGAATAGAGGTAAGGAATAAATTATAAAAAAATAAATTACTTTTTCTATGTTTTAGCCTAGCAGATGAATAAGGGAACAGTAACAGCAACAAACAACAAAATAAAGTTTGTCTCAAAAAGACTTACTTGTTTTCTACTTTCTTTTTTCCCACATAAAGTAAATTAAAAAACCTTCCAGTTGAAGGTTCAACAATGTATGATGTTCAGTCTAAAATATTTCCTTCTGACTTGTGAAGAAGTAGCTGGAGGTTGAAAGCAAGCCAGTTTAGATCACCTCATAATAAGGTTGTTAGTGTTTTCTCTTGTAGGTAGACTTCAGTACCACAGGGAAAACAAGGACATGAATTCATATGTGCAAGGAATGACTTTTGAATGATTGCAATGATATTGGATTCCTGAGTAAGAGAAGAAATACTTCTGCTTCTGAATCTCTGAACTGAGGTCTTCACTTTGCTGAGAATCCAGAATGTAAAATGTTCTGAAAGTGCCAAACCACATTTTAATTTTTTTTTTTTTAAACATTACTACTATTTTTAATCTATTATTACTGCAGTTATTATCTAGGGCAAGATTAAACAAATGAAACTATTTTCAGTTGGGAATCATTAGGCTACATTTCACTGTCTGCCCACTGGAAGAACTGGTGATCCATCAAAAGATCAGCACAAACTGCCAGTGGCTTATAGCAACAGAAGGACAAACTAGTCTTGGTGAACAGCAGCACTGAACTCAGAGAAAAGTTTTTTTTTATATATTAGACTACTAGCATCAATTAAATAAAAATCTAAGTTTAATCAGTAGCAACAATTGTGAAATATCCTTATACTATGTTGTGGCAAAATGCAGTAGAGCCGCAAAGGGAAATACAATGGTACATAAAAATAGTATAAATAAGTAACAAAGGCTACAATTATTTAAATTTTTAAAGCAATTTGAACCGAAGAATGGTAACTGAAAACAACTGTAAGATTCACTTCAGACCGGTCTTAATTCAGGATTTAAAGGACTTGTGCAGACACACCCACAAAGACATTGAGATTAGTGTTGTTCAGCTGCCCTATTAGGCATCCCTGTATTATGTGGTCCTTCATGTACAAACCTTGAGAATCACTCAAGTCTGCAAGACAAGTCTACAAGACAATACCTGTTTATCTAAATCATCCCAGCTTGCTTCTGAAGTGTTAATTAGCCTAGAGGTATATTGTGCTTCTGTAAACCAACTTACACTGTAGAGTAGTGTGGCCTCTTTATTCACAGGTACTGTGATTTAAAGCTCTCAGCTATTCAAATGGCAAATAATGTTAAGAGCAATTATTTTAGCAACAATTTACTAAGATCAAACAATGGAAATCTTGGTCAGACTACACTACCTGTCTACCTGTCTGTATTCTTCCTATGTTCCTGGAGGATTTAGAGTCATGAAGTGTCCCATGCATTCTAAAAAGGTAAGAAGTTGTAATTGTGTTTTATGTCTTTCACAGGTTTTGTATACGTTATCTTTTTTTCCTGCTCTTTTTTATTTTCTTTTTTTTACCCCTTTTTTTTTATTTTTGTTTTTTTAATATATATTTTGGAATCAATAAATTAGGTGTTAATCCAAGCTTCTATGTAAAAGTTAAGGTTTTAGTCCTCATGGCTATGAGGCTTGAAAACGTGACCTGAGTGCAATTGCAACAACTCATAGCCAGGTGCAAAGGGGAAAGCACAGCTTTTACTATTATGTGTGAAAAAATCTAATTGAGTTATCTGTCTTATTTATATCTCAATGATGCAACGTGTCAAATAACTATCTACAAACACACACATAGCAGTGATTCATTTTTGCAGGTGTTCACTGAGTTGCTTGTGTTTCTCAAACAAATCTACATTTGTAAAGTGAAGCTCAACAAGTTTCTCAATGTTAATTTAATCAGATTATTCACAGTTTTGTCTTTCATGTCACACAAAATGAAAAATAGTTTGTGTTTGTTCTGAAGAAATACTGTTTTTAAGAAGCAAAAAAAAACCATAATGGAAAACTCCAGCAGCTGAGTTTGTGCTTTCATCAGTTTATTTTCTACTTATTTTGTACTTCCAGTGGTCAGCAGAAACAGAATGATTTGTCCTGCAATGGTAAATCAGTGTGCATCTATTACTGCTCTCATTGTATTATTCTTTTAATGTAAAACTAACACTTTAAATTTTATCCGCAATCGAGCTGCCAGTACACTGGGATGCAAGCTGCACGAAGTGGAAGAAATATCAAGATTTCTTGTGCAATTGGGAGTTCCCAACTGAATCCATATATCACATGTATAAACTACTGGGACTCTTGCTCAGACTTCAAAATCTTGCAGTGCTATTAGTTTTCTCAGTGTGAGTTATTACATCTGGCTGCTGAACAATGTTAGCTATCCCTATTTTGTTTTCAGTAGAAATCTAATTACCCAGTGTTCTTAATTCTGAATTTCTAGCATACCCTCGAAATTCCATTAAAGTCCTGATGTTAGAAGAGGTTTTTAGTTTGCTCACAGTGGAAAATAGCCAAAATGCCAGCAG
Source organism: Struthidea cinerea (assembly GCA_013397865.1). Classification (NCBI taxonomy): domain Eukaryota; kingdom Metazoa; phylum Chordata; class Aves; order Passeriformes; family Corcoracidae; genus Struthidea; species Struthidea cinerea. The sequence goes on from VZTI01001286.1 coordinate 1,741,595, forward strand.
TATCTACATCCACAAATCTTATTTATTGTAACCCAGGATGAAAGGATTTTCATCTTCTGATGCATTTTTCTCTTCTTATTTTCCAATTAATAAAAAAATAAATTTTAAAAAATTGCAGCTGTGTTGCTATTATTTTCCAGTGGCTCTGTGTAATTCTGCCTAGTTCTGTCAGTGAAGACAAACTGACCTGGGAGGGTCTGGCTGTCTCTGAAACAACCAGTTAAGTCACCCCTGTGTTGTTTAATAAAGACAATTTCAATTTCAGAATAGCTTTTGAGGACAAATAGTGGAACACAGTGTTTGCTTTAGCAATAGACTTTCAAGTACTGAAGAAGAGTGACCTGTGGTAAAAAAAGTTTTTATCAAGAAATTTATATTCCTATTGTGGCACCTGAACATATCCAAATGTCCTTGTCATTGTAGAAGCATAGATATTTGGCAGTTCTTATCCCAGGGCACTTTAATCCTTTGTCAGGCACAAAATTTGTCATTTGATCATTGGTAACTTTCTGTAACTTTAACTCTTCTGAAGAATGACCATAATAATTTAAGAAAAGAAAATATGTACTATGGAACTGAAGACAAGTAAGTGAGAGGTTTCTGTGTTTAATATCTTTGGTGAAGTTCAAAAGTATTGTGCATAATGGGTTTTAAGAAAAATCGATAAGTACTTCTCTTTATTATCTCAAGAGAATGCTACAAAATAATTTAAAAAAGAAAAAAAATTATATTATCCAAAACCAAAGAGGTTTGATTTTCTTAAAAATAAGGAATAGGTTAAAATCATAAACTGGAATATAATTTCAAAATCTTATTTTCAAAATGGTTCCTAATTAAAAAAAAAGAAAGCAAACAATATTTGTACACTTGACCTCTTTCACTAGAAATTATTTCATTTAATCAGTTGCTTTCCAGAGCTCTACTTTACGCTGATTTCAGTCACAAGAACCTGTCTTATTTGAGAGGCAATATTAAATTTCACTCAGAAACCAGCACTTTTCAATATCAATAAACATGTAATGAATCTGATGACTGCTTAGTAGGAAATCCTCTGAAAATGTAAGTGCTTCTGATTGATCCAATTGATCCATGACCCTTAACTTTCATGAGAGTTTACGTCCCTTTTCAGCTTCTCCATACAACTGTAAATCACTAAATAGAAAATTTATTTGATTTATCATTACACATTACTTACCTTTACTATTAATCACTGATATGAGAGATGCCTTGCCATCCAGGTGAATGACCTGGGGATTGTATACCTGTCTGACAAAAAAAATGGTGCCTTGGATTCAATCACCCAGTAGTGAGACATTCTCAGATCTTCTCAATAAAATTTTCATCTCAACCACTCTCATTTCCTCACCTTTCCTTTTCTGGGCAGGAGGATGGTAACCAAAGTTAGTTCATGTGTGTCCCAGTGGAAAGTGTAGGATTCATTATTTTGCTTACACTTGTATAATTTTAGTGATGTCTAATTAAATTGTAGAGCAGTGGGAGTTGTTTCTGACCCCAGAGGCTGCAAGTGGAAAAAAGCTTGTTAGTTCTTTTTCATTTGTCCTCCTGTCAGAATTACTTAAGTCCACTATGAAAATAAATATACCAAGCAATGGGAATTTTCCATATGCCTGGGGAAAATTAATACAATAGTATAAGGACGTCATTGTTCAGAAGATTTTAATGTCAATATGTAAATCTCACAATTCCTAATCATGGATGCTTACCTTTTACTCAATCATCCACCCTTTAGCTGGTATTTGAGCAGACCAAATAATGGAGACTGAAAGCACGTATTTTTGCTCTCCTGATAATTTTTTAGTAAACTGTATACCCAAATATTTTGTCTCCCTTCAATCACTTCAATTTTTCTTTTCTTGTTTCATTACCAACTTACCAGTGTCAAGATATTTTAAATATATCTATATTCTATGTATCTGTTAGATATATTTAATCTGTATTGAGATACTCTGTAGCTGATGCCTTTAAGATATAGCTTTATCATATCAATTGATGACAGTAAAATGTTTCTTTTAAAAATATCCTCATTGAAACAGTGAAAGTACTGAAAACAAAACTTTTGTCTTTCAGTATCGGCATTCCAGTATGGCTTCTGTTTCTTTTAGTTTGTCTTCCACTATTATTTTGGATCACATCTTTTGTGTTTTAGCTCAAGGTCCTTACAGACCTGAGTTTTCAAACCCTGAGCTAAGATGTGCATTGTGTGACTGTAGACCCCTGTTAATTTACAGCAGGGCAAAGATGCTCATGATGTGCCTTGCTGTAAATGAGTAGTATCAAGGTCTTTGAGAGAGGACAAAATACCTACTTAATATGTTTGCCCCCTCAAGATCCTCTGTAGGTGGTCAGCCATTCCAGACTACCTTTGTTGTCTGGTTTTTCTTGCTGGTATTATATTCTATGGTACAGTGTTTCAAGATACGCTCAGTCTTTGAGAATGTCTAATAACAACCCTACAGGGTTATTAAATATAGATCTTCATGTCATAAGGGATCACTTTGGTCCTTTAGTCTGGCCTGACACATCTACAGATGATCTCCTAGAAAGCCCATTAAAGCTCTTGACAACAGCATAACCTAATGGTGAAAAAAACTATGCAGCAAATTGCAATAACTTCTGGTAATGTGAACTGTTGGTTTTTTTGTTTGTTTTTTTTGTTTGTGTTTTGGTTTTTTTTGTGTTTTTTTGTCTTTCATATTGTTCTCCTTGCCTGGTTATTTGGCATTCTGTTCCCACCTCTGCTTCATGAAATCTTTAGCCAAGGCCATGGTTCTATTTAAATAAAAATCCCTTTCCATTTACTTTGACATTTTTGAAATTAGAATCCAGACTCTGAAATGAAGGTCCTGTCTCATGTCCTTTTTCTTGATTCTTAGCTTGTTCTTTATTTAGCTGCAGGCTAGAACATGCTTGGAATTGCTTCACAGAGAAATTAGGGTTAGTGGAGTTCTGGCAAAACCTGACCACAGCTAGATTTCCATTTCACAGCTCTGCCTTTCAGGTACAACTTCATACATCACTGCTGTGATTTGTACATAGTGTACATAAGTGATATATAGACTCAATAAACAGCTTTGATACTCCAACATAAACCTTACTTGTACTTGACTAACAGGGCTAAAGTAGAGGATTTCTTTACCTTCATACTTCTAAAGAAAGACATGGATAAGTTTTAGTTCCAGGGACTTTTTACATCACTTGTTTGTTCATACACTTTGAAACAAAGATTTTCAAATTATTTTCTATCATTTAAAATCTGTGAGTCCAACCTAGGAAAAGGCAAAATAACTATGAGGTATCAGAAATATCAAGGAGCATGAAAAAAAAGAAATGTCTATGTTCTTTTGATAGCTTACTCCATGGATAATAGATAGTAGATGTGAATTAATTTTACCTGTTCTATTGATTTGTGCAGCCTGTTAGAAAAGTATGTAAATTAATTGAGAAATCTAAAGCAATCAGAACCATTTGCTTTACAAAAATTTACCCTTTACAATTTCTATAAGGTATTCCCTTTTAATTTCCGCTTTGCTAATTTTTTTCTATTAATTCTGAATTCCTCCTTTTGCAACAAAAAATATTCTTATAGATGTTTTAGTTGCCTTAATGGACAAATATTTTTCAGTTACTAACTTAGGACTTGAGGAATACTAAATCCTACATGCTACCCTTCTTGGAAGCATACTCTCCATTTCCATCCTGATGAGTGATTGTCAATGATTGGGTATTCCTACCATATTAATCCCAAAATTTTTGTCACACACAGAAGTCATAACTATTAATCTGTATTTATGCTTTTTAAATCTTCTTTTTTTGGTTCTTAGTTCTCTTTTCACTTCTTTTGTGAAATATAACCTCCTGTGAAATATAGCTTGTAATTGATTCTGTAATGATTCAGGGCCATCAATAAGTAAAAGAAAACCACAGAAGCCCCATGTAGAAGTTCTGACCTTATACTCTTGTACTCCATTAACTTTTGTGGAGATGATTTCTTCCTTAGTTTAGAGACTTCCTTAATTTAGGCTGTTCAGTTCTGAAGAAGGGATGATTAAAAGGGATATTTTTGGAGGAAAAGTTTCATAGGAAGGAAAAATGTTTTAAATAAAGAGGTGTCATCAGAAGAAAGCAAAAAAGCAGCAACCAAAAAAAACAAATCAAAACAGAAACCCCAAACATAAAGCAAAAGAAGGTGAACCATGGAAATGTAGCACAAAAAATTTATTACTTTTGAGTAATAAATAAATGCATTTTGAGCGTGCATTAATGAAAGCTGTCTATTGTAAAATATCTGTGAGATACCATAACTTCCAGTTGTTAAGATAGCAATGCTTTCTTACTGAGACATCTGCTGAAGATGTACTACTTTCTGAAGCTCCAAGAGCATATGATAGGCCCCAGAGACTTCCAGAAAGTTTCACGGATAAGTGATGGCCAAGAAACAGAATGGCAAGACAAAAATAGTTTTACTAATTTTTTTTTATTTCATTGTGGTGGGTTTTGTATGTTTGTATATTTTTGGTTTTGTAATTAATTTATTCACTTTAATGCCCTTTGATCATCATGATACATACATGAATCACCTGGGATTCCTTCTACTTTTTTCACTGGGGCTTGGATCAATCCCTTACTTCTAAGTTAGGTGAAATAATTACTTCACTCCTGACACTAAGAAGATTTGAAATCCCTCATATGTGTAAGAAATCCAAGTGAAGAATTCCTTTAATTACCTTCAAGTTTGTTTCTTTATCTAATTATAATGTGGGCAAAGCAACATAAGAGAAACTTTTTCTACAGGTATGTTCATGGAAATGTCTCAGGCTAGGCTTTTCAGAAGAAATTTAGGGGAATTAAGGATCCAAATCCAAAAGAAATTGAAGTGCAGATCCAACTGATCTCTTGTGTCTTTTAGGCTTCTTTTTAAAGTCTTTCACTTAAGATCCTTGCCTACCTGTTTTATTCAGATTGAGTTCTGCAGTCCTTACTCAGTGAAAACCTCCATTAGTTCTAAACTGTCAAAGCATCATGAAAAATGCTCAGTGATTCAGTAACAGAGAAATCTGAGCATCCAGTACTGTTCTCTCATCACTAAGGCCATTATATCAAAATCAGGGGGATAATAAAGAGAAAGGAATGTTAACTATTTGTCTGATAAAAACAAGACATATTTTTCAATATTTGAATTATAATTATATATTTTATCCTAGTGTTTGAAAATGTGGGATCAAGTCAAAATGTATGGTGGGATTTCTGCACCTGGCTTCTTGGTGCTATGACAAAAAGTGACAGGGCAACTCATAAAGCTCAAACGTGAGACCCACAAAGCAGAGGACCCAACAGATTTGATAATATTGAGACTTCAACTTGAAAATCTCTCCTGTTTTGGTGAAAAAAATGAGGCATTTTTGATCTTCAAAGACTGCTTAAGGGAATCACAAGTCTTGCTTTGTCATATTTGGTTTGAGTGTTACCTCTTCCACACATTCTTTACAGGATCACTCTTAACTCTTTCAAGAAAGCCTGTCTCTCTTCAGGCAGATTTTTTTTTCTCTGGCTGCCACTTTTATCTAAGATCATGCAATATTTATCTTTTATTTAGCACCTGTATGTTTTCCCCTGCAGAAACAATCATATCATATCTATGACTTGTGCTTTTTAAAGAGTAATATAACTTGAAGTAAAAGAATTTAAAAGAAAAGTAGATCTGAAAAGTAAACAGTCTATGTTCTGGCCTGCCTTTCCTTAAGGTTTTCTGTCCTTTAGAACAGCGTAATGCCCAATATGATCAAAATCTACCCAGAAAGTCTTTCTTTATGATGTATGCCATCATTACGTTTTGCCGTTTCCCTTCTTCATATTCCCATAATTACTCCCCATTAACCTGAGAAAATGCCTTCAAAAATAAAATCTTGCAACACCATAAACTTCTCCCTATCTGACAGCATAGGCAATTCAATGAACATTGAAAATACTTTGAAGGTAAGAATGTGGTTAATTCACAATGTACAGAACAGATTGGCTAAACAAAAGAGTTTGTACTAAGTTTTTGTATCCACATTAGCAGCATTTCAAGGCTGGGGTTTGCTGGGCCTTTTTTAACCAAATACCTATCGATGGCATTAGGCACACATACCTTCTTAAAAGTAAAACAGCTATTGCTCTTCGAGATCTCTCAATAATGCAAACCAGTAACATTCAGTGTGTATGATGGAGAGATCCCCTTCAAACTCACTTTCCTGTGATTATGAGATGAGCCAGGGAGATAGTAGCAAATCTGACAGCAGAACCCTGTCATGAATGCAAAGGGAAATGAACTGCAAGCTGGATTCTGCTGCAGAGAGGTAAAGAAGCTCAGAAAGGTACAGAAGCTCTGAAAGCATTGGAAAATGAGATCCAATAAAATGTAGATGCCAGAATTTATACTTTATTGCTATTATTTTCCAACACAAGGAAAGTAAGGAGACTTTTTTAATAATGTGCTCCTTATCCCAGTTCACCATCACTACTCTCAGAATTTACCTCAAATGGCTAAAAGTCTCTCACCTTGCAAATCCATCTGAAATACTAAACAGGAAGATATCCACTCTTGAAAAGAAAAAAATAAAGTTATGAACCAGGGCAGTGGGGATGTGGTGTGTGTGCATGTTTCTGTGTATATACAGTGAATTTAATGCCCTTTAAAATGACAAATAGGTGAATGCTCTCAATAAATGATGAGATATGTGGTTTATGTCTATATCGCAGTATAATCAGATAAATATGACAGACTGTGAGAAAGTGAAAAAAAATCAAGTCAAAAAATTTAGGGGCAAGAAGGATTATGGGACACATGAGAAAGTATACTCTACACATACCATTACTATTTCTTGATGAATAAAATGCAAAATGTGCAATTGAACAAAAGCTTAAATCAGTAGATTGAATGCTGGAAATAGATCAGCTTTCATGAGGTGAGAAGCCCTGTTTTAAAAATGAGGCTTCTGTCATAAATGAACAGACCAAAGGTTAATATCAATATTGCTCTGTAAATTATCTATGTTAGTCCCTTTTGAGTCCACTTTTGCTATACTGAGATGAATACCTTTGTGTTCTTGTTAAAATAAAACATTAACAATTATTGAGGCATTAAGAAGGGAAACATTTAATTCTGGCGAAAAAGCTAGATATTGGAAACTCTGGTGTAATCTTACTCTGTAGGAAATGTATATAGATATAAGCCAAAAAACATTCGTATATAAGCCAATTCAAAATAAAGGGGAAAAAAACCAAACCAAAACAAAACAAGAACAAAAGGTCCTTAAAACAGATCAAAAAGAGGAAGTAGGATTGACTGAGACATTGAGACATAGAAGGAAATTAAAATGAGAGGGAAATAGCAAAGCCATACAATAGCAAACCTATACAACCCCTCTGCATAGCTGCCAGAAATACTTGAGCCAGCTGTACAGCAGACATAAAAGACCCATGTGGGCAAAAGGACTAATACCTGAATTACATAAAATTTAAAAAGAAGGAAATAGAAGACCTTATTCTGGGCAAATAATTTAGTTCTGTCAAGTACTCGAACATATTTTTTTTCGGCATAATCTTTTGACAAGGATGACTCAGTAGGCTACTCATCCTTCCTTCACTGTTTCTTCACTGTGACTTTTGAGGTTACTGATTGAAAACAGGTATTATGTAAGTGCTTAGGAATGTGTGACTGAGGAAGATTAGACTTTGTTGTCTAATAACTCATTGGTAACTACTAATCTTTTTCCTCACTTATTTTTTAAGACCATTCATAATGCACAGCTTAGTGAAACACAGCATTTAATTGATCCCAGAGATGGATAGCTATTCATACAAACATACATTATTTATGCACTGACATTGAAGTCAAAACCACTTTATACAGAAATGAAAACTACATTGTCTATACAACACTGTTTGCTAGCAAAATTTCAGCTACACTATCATAATAAAAATTACCGCTAAAGTTTATATTGTATGAAAGCTCAGTATCTAAAAAGCATTCATGATCAAGGCTTGTATAGAATGCTGAGAAGTTCACTTCATCCAAATGCAGTCCAGGCACCACCCTAGTTGTTCCAAGGACATAGACATGAAGTGTAACTAGATAAATGGACTTAGCTGGAAGGGTACTTTAATATCATTGGCATGCTAGTGAGCACAAAAACATTCTGTTGCTCCTCAGAATTTTTATGTTCTCTACTTTCATTGCAGGTGGGAAAGTTTTCAGTGCTATTCCAGCAAAAATATCAGTATTTCATGCAAATTGAAACTACGCAAAGTTAAATTTTCGGAATAAAATTATAGAAAGAATCAACTCAACCCAAACCAAAGATCCCACAAGTCTGCAGACTCCCCTAAAGAATAGTGATATAAAGTCTATATACGTTCAAATACCTTCTCTAAATTGGCTAGAGAAGTCCAACTGCCCTGTGTTCCAGCTGAGTTATTCAAACCAAAGGGATATACTGTTTGAATAGGTGACACAGCCAAGTCTATTTCCACTCTATCTGCCAGAAACTTTCATTGGAGAACCAATCAATAATCTGTTTCTTAATTTTTTCTCAGAAAAAGGTCTAAAATTGAGTGGAGTAGTCTGAGATTATTATGAGCAAGCTCTGTGGCAAAAATATACCACCTATAAAATTTTGCCAATAGACATCAAGGGTCTAAAAGGGTGCCCACTTAAAAAAGCAATGAGAAAATAAGGAAGGAATTTTATTTTATTAAATATTGAATGAATATACCTATTAGTGAAATTTTATCTCTGTCCTATTTTATGAGTAAAGGCTTAAATGTGTAATTTAACATGTAAACATACACACAAAACCCTGTAGTGTTTTTTAAGAAATGCTTTTAACTTTTGTAGGAGTTGACAGCAAATAATGATTTTTTATAAAGCAATACTCCCCCTCCTCAAATCAGACTTTGAATCCATATAAAAGACATCACTCATTTATGTCATCACACCGTTACTTTTTTTATAATGCATTCATGTTTATAGTGTGAAAGAGTTGTGCATACACCGGGCTGGGCTAAGCACATTAGATTACTTTGTTCTGCTTGTGAAGATTGCTTTAGACTAACAACACGCAGACAGAATAAGATAGTAATGTAGGAATGTGAAGCTATATGGTACTAATGCTATACAAATTAGTTCTGACCAAAATTGATTTACATTTTTATCCAGTGTGGTATGCATTGTTGTACATGGTTATATATATTTTTCATCTTTTAGAACTGTCCAGGTTTTAAGGGGCAATCCAGCTAAGCTAAAAAGAAATCAGTCATGGGAAGAAGCAAAGAGCTAAGGAGATAAGGATGAAGAAACTTATGCAATATTCAACAGGAAGGAACTACAAGAGATCAATTTTTCCTTCTCTTTGCAAAAGTAATTGCTAACAAATGTTTCAGCACCCTCTTCCTTAAAAAATCATCCAGGAACAGAAACTGCAGCATTACTTGGCAATCATTTTCAAGGATTAAATATCTTCATCGTAAGAAGCAATATTTCTAGTATCAGGCCAAGTTGTTCCTCATCGATGAATGGTGCACAATTTTCAGCAGCATTTCCAGTACCATTTTTCATACATGCAGCAAGCCATTGATTCTTTTTGACTCCCTTCTTCCAGAGTGCAAGACCATAAACTGTACATTTCCTTACTGCTCAATTTTTTTAACCTGTTGGACCAGCACACACGTATTTTGGAGTGAGTCTCAACCCGAACATTTGATGGTGCTTTTGGGAACTCTAAGCTGAGTGAAATTTTCCTTCCTATATCTTACACAGGATACTTTATTTATACTTTCCATAAACAGCCAAGGAAACAATTCCTCACAATTCCACTTCAAATTCTATGTTAAAAATGGAGAGTCTTTTTTTATTCCTTTTATCAAATACTTTTAAATTATGCCCATTTCTAAAGCCAAATCACTTTAACCAAGATCAATTAAAAAATTACCATCTCTATTACTTACTAAAATAATGCCAGTTTTCATAAATTTGGAGAAGCAAAGAAGAAATTTTATTTACAGATTTGGTTGAATATTTTTCCTTATTTTTATTTATAATATAACTTCATTATATGCAAATAAAATTATTAAAAAATACATTGCATATATAAGAAACAATATATATCTTTATATATATATATATCTTTCCACATAAAATATGTATTTCTGTGGAATATGCTTCTTAGTTTTTCAATTTCCTGCTAGGAAAATGTGAGCATTTTTAGAACAATTGATGTATGTATTATTGTCTGTTGCACTAAACTGAAACATTTTCTGTTGTATTACTTGAAGGAATCTGCTTATGATGTATATGACAAATGTAGCAGAAGCCAGCAGCATTAAGTGAAATTATTTCTTATGTTTTTTAAGATTTCTGAGGAAGGTCTCACAAGTAAACCAGCAGCTGAAAAGACAAAGTAATATCATAACTAAAATAGATGTAGCACAGAAAAGTGGTCAAAGTTGAATGTCGTTCCATTATTAGGTTTTCACCTGGTAGAATGTGATTGCCTTAAATGTCCCAATGTAAGCCTGAGAGACTGAGACCTTAGGCCATAGACTTCGTCTGGCCCAGCTGTCCCTTGGTCAGGTAAAGATGAGGATATTGTCCTCCCCATCAGTTCCAGACATTTTTACAACATTAATTGTTTCTATGGCACCTGAGAACTCACAAAGAGCTACCACTCAAGATAATTTGGAATTTCTATTGATACAACATGGCATAATGTTTATATTACTTTTTTTTTTTTCCAGGATAAACTACCAGGACTCTCACTTTCTTTTACAGAGAAGTAGCATATTTGGCCTTCTGTCCTCTTCTGATTGTGAATCCTGGAGGGAAAGCTGCAGCATGAAAAGAATGTATTTTCCATATTTCCTGGCCAAAACTGTCATAAGAGGGAACAACACAGAATAGGAGTTTATCTTCTTTACAGGTATCCTGAGGGAGAAACAATTAAAACTAGGTCTTGGTGTGACTTTCCATAGCTGACAAGTAAAATATTGCAGTGAACTTTTCCATGAACTAAAATCTAGTAATTATTTTTTTCCATTAACTGTGTGGCTTCACTTAGAAATTTCATTTTTCAAATATAAATGGCAGTCACTCTTCATGTGCTACAACTTGAGCAGTACAAAAGGATGTCTCCTTTAACTCTAGCCATAATACCCTATCATCTTAGAGACATTTCCATTAGACTGTGCCAATGCACAGCTTCAGAAGAGACAATATCAGATGACTGGACAGATAAAATATCAAAGCCAACTACACCAACCAGTTACCTGCTGCCAGTGTACTGTTGGAGCTCTCTAGTCTGCAGCTGAAGCCCTGCTAGAGCCAGAGAGAAGGCAGCTGGAAGACTCTTGGCACTTCACTCTCCACTAATTTAAATATGTCCCCCAGATACTGCAGGAAGCAAGCTACTGCAGTAATGTTTGGAGAGTATTTATTTAATGAAAGGGATATTTTTTTAATCTATATCCATACCACAGAGTAGACTTCTGCTCATTTTTAAATCATTGCTTATTAAGTTAGCGTTTCTTAAAAGGAGACAAATGTCAGTCACAGAACTTAAAGGTCTCTAACTCTTTAGCAAGCATATCACAATAACAGTGTGAGCTAACTACCTTTAATCCACAATTTATTTCATCGTGGTCTATAAAATATTTCTAGAAATGTAGAGAATTTACAGTTTCCTGATGATAGGTTTCAATGCTCTATGTGCAAAGTCTTGGCAGCCCTGCAGTTATAATCTCTAAACATGTTTTTGTCTCACTTTTGTTGAAATACAGGACAGAAAAGTACATTTTAGGTCTTTAAGTTCATGGTCGTGCTGTCACAGCCACCATGTCCCACAGCTGTATCCTTAAATTTGTAACTCTTGAAGGGCTGGTTTCTTTATTTGTCTGTACTGGAATTATGGAATATGTACGCCAAATTTATACCTTACTAAAGCTCAAGAATATTGTCATTCTCAGCCCATTGTTACCTGGTGTATATCCATTCATTCCTATGCCACTCTGTCTTACCTTTTTTTATATTTTGTGTAATTTACATGAGGCAGTCACACCCCTTTATATCCTTTGCTATACTAACAAGATCAAGATTTTCTGTTCTTTCTTGTAAAACAATTTTCTGATTATCTTATACTTTATTCTGTTCAAGGCTTGAATAACCTTTCATGTAACTTCTGGGAAATTGTTAACAATGGGAAATCGTGTCAGGTACTTTTGTTAATGTTGTGGCAATGTCAATCCAAATAATTACTGAAAGGAAAAAACAGAACCTTGTCTTATTTTAAGAACATGAAGAAGTCCATGACTCCTAAGAGAATCTGCCAGGCTTGAAGATGTTGGAAAATGCTGTACGTGTTACTACTGGAAGAACAATGAGTTTGGATCAAGATTCCTGAATAGTTCAGTTGCGTTATTTGTTGTCTGTGTTTGAAGAAGTCTGTGTTCACACTTCTTTCTTAATGTCTTGGAATAGCTCTTCTCTAACAACAGCTAAAGTTTAATGGATTTCATAAATACTGTGGAGAAAAACAACCAAATAGCATAAAAGGTTACCAAAAATAAAAAAAAAGAAGTTGAACTTTTCTGACTTTAGCTTTAAAAAATAAGACTACTCTGAGCATTTTTACCTTACCTTTTCCCAAAGAGTCTCTTGACAGAAAGAAAATGTTTTACAGCAAGGATTGTCTACTAAACAACCTAATCAAAATATTATTAAACAATTACACTGCAGTAGGCTGTTTAATGAAGTGTTTTCAGTGCAGTTTGAACATTAATAGCAACAGTGTTAAGCTGCTTTGTGCTCTGTGTATCAAACAGCCTGGAGTAATGTGAGCTGACTAACAGTCAAATAAAATCTTGAAGTGCCTTTGACAGACAATATACTTGTGCCAGTCGAAATCTTTTCATGCATTATTATTGAGCATGGAAATGACAAAAAGGAATGTCAAGAGTTTCTATGTAGCATGTATCATAGTTAGCTCCGTGATAACAAGGGGCCTTCTGCATTCTTCCTCATAGCTCTCCCATGCTTTAACAGGGATTTGAATCTGGGAAGGAGTTTAAAACTGCATATTTTGTGGCTGTTAGGAAAGAAAATTTAGATTTCTATTCAGATTCAGAAACTCCTGGGCTGTAACTGAGGGTGCTGCAGCAGCACATAATTTACAGGTAGTCACTGGATCCCACAGAATCAATTTGCTTTAAAAGAAGAGAGGAATACTCAAGCAAATCAGGAAAAGGTCTGTTTGAATCTGCTGACTAAAACTTTTCTAAATCTCAGTATCTCTGAGATTTGTGCTTGTTGTAGCAAGAGGCCAACAATAGGGTATCCAGCTCTTGACTGGAGAAATAAGCAGAGTATTTAATGATTTTGTCCCCAAAGCAATAATCTGAATTTCAGTAAGAAGATCCAGTGTTACTGAATATCAAAAAAGAAGGAAATTCATAGAGTAAGAAAACAGATCCAAATCTGGATTTCAATCTGGCCTTCCTTGAGATAGGTTACATTGCCACTAACATAAGTGGGGAAAAAAGGTGGGTAATGTGAAAAGCTGCAATGTTCCAATAATTTTTCATAGTTATCCCAGCTACACAACAGAGAACAATAGCTAATGAGGTATGGTGAATAATGTCTAAAGGTGATTTAAAGTTACTGTCAGCTTTACCTCTCTGCCACCCTAAAGCATCTGAGCTGAAGCATCTGAGGTCATACTTTCTCTTCAAGTAATTCTGCTGCATGTGGTGGGTAAAGAAACAAAGCTTTTCACTGGTTGACAGAGTAAGCACCTAGGGACTACCACTGTAAAGTGGCTGGGACATTGCCTTCAAATTGAGCCTGTGTCTCTTTGAATGTAGTCTGCACCCTGGGTGTTTTACCATGGCATTACTCAAGAAGCCTTGACAAAGCAGGGAGCAACTCTTGCCATCTGCTTCTCCTCACGTTTAAGAGGAGGCTGAGCTCCAATAATAACGTGTTTTAGTCCCAACCTGTTCTGTCCCTGCATCAGTGTTTCTGTACCTGTGCTTTGCCAGAAATGTGTGTGGGCTTTCATAATTTTATCCCCCTGCCCCAGCAAGACCGTAACTGTTGATGTTAAGAGGAGGGTAACAAGCGCTGTTACTGTGGTAAAATATAATGTCATCTTACAGCAGTAAATCTTGCATACTACAGAGCCCACTGTACTGTGGAGAGAGGAGCAAGTTGCATCACACTTGTGGCAGGGTGAGATTGTAGGAAAAGTTGCTGAGCTCTAAATCACTTACATAGCTTATTTTATGAACACCCTACAGCAGCTTGCTCAGTTTCTTATGACACCTAATCATTTTTAGTCTTCTACAAGAAAATTTAGTGTGAATTTTACTGAAATATGGGGAGGTTGGTGCTGAAGCATGTTTTCTTAACATCTACAGAAGCCAACAAAGTTGGAACAACATTTTGTCTCTCTTTTCCAAGTTAGCAACACAATGCACAGATTACAGCAATTCTCTCTTCTAAACAAGTTCTTCCTCCACTTCCAAAAATATCTTTTTCCACACACCATCAAAGTGTTTCCTAATAGCAGAGAGAGAGCCCTAGGGGGGTGGTTGCAATGAGATAATTGGATAACATACTCCTGAGATCCTGAGGTGTCGGAGGCATGGCTTAGCTGTGCTTTGCCTCACAACACTCCAGGGATGTGATAGAGGCAATTGAAGTTTCTGTTTCCACTTATCCCTCATTGCCTCAAGCATGCCAGACCACTCTCATGCAAACCTTGATGGTACTTCTGTGTCTAATATAGTCTATGCTCATGGGTTCTGCAACACAACAATTTCAACAGCAGTAGCTATAGCATGACACAACAATATTAGACCTAGCTAAAGAAAAAAAAGGGAAAAAAGCATCTCCAGACCCACAGACTTTCATTAGCAGATGGGAATTTTTGAAAAACAAAGCATGTTATGGGACACAGTGTCCCTGAAGGAAATTACCAAACTATTTATTTGCTCTTCTAATCATGCCTGTTGGAGGTCTTCTACTGTCATATAAATACTTAAATTTCTATGGGGCAACATGGTAATGACTACATGGTCACTGAACTTGGGAACACCAGGTTAAAATTCTTGCTTCCTTTCTCTCCAAGTGTCTCTTCCTCTGTGACTTGGAGACTGTGAAAGATGTCACCATACCTGAAACCACTGCTAAGTCAGAATAAAACTTTAGGCTTGAACGTCGTTTTAGACTCATGAACTAAAGGGAAAATCAACATTGTTGTGGATATTTGCCAGCTCTATAAGCACCTCTTGTCAAGAAAAATCCAGAGCCTCAGCACAAATCACAGGATTTTCTTGTGACAATACCTTCTCATCAAAAATCATGCTGCTGTAAAAGATTAGAAGTGTAATGAAGGCAGCACCTAAGTCACATTTTCTAACAACAATGAAGACTACAATAGGTGAATATAAAATTTTGCATGAGTGACCAAAAATCGCCCATAAAATCTGAATCCACAAAGACTTAAAATTTGATAAACAAATATTGAAGAATAAGAAATAGGGAATCCAGATTTTCCTTTTTTCTTTTTCTCTAAGACACTTAGTCAAGACAAAAAATAAGAAGAAAAACAATCCCTTGTTTCTATCACTGCAAGGTTTCCGACCTGTAGGACATGAGCCGTCAAATATTTACTTCCAGTAAGGTGTTTAAACCAGCTTTTTCAGAAAAATAAAAAATCGTAGAAGAATTAGCAAAGACATCGTAAAAATATTCAGAGTTGATACTTCCCCAGAAACTTCATGTAATAATCTGTAATGGGAAAGTTCCTAGCTGCTTATGCTTCACAGAATTTTCTTTCCTCGTTTTTCCTTTTCATTTGCAGCTGATCTGCCTGCTGAGGGTTTTTTTTTTTGTTTTCCTCACTGAAAACATGATTATAGACTAAACACTACCTTTCAGAGTGCCACTGGCAATGTCTTTAAATTACTAGAAATGCAAGCACAGGGCCCTTTAAAAAGCCTAAAATCTGAAATCACTCAAACTAATTGATTTTTCATACTCAAGTACCAGTATTACTGAAGTTGAATGGTCCCAAGAATGGCACCGTTTCTCCTATTACCTGCATTTTTGTAGCATTTCACAACGTAAAAAGAGTTTGAGTGTTGATTTCTTATCATGCTCTCTTAGGAGAAGAGGTGATTTCATGAATTGATGTGGTTAGAAAGCAGAATTTGTTCCTTGAACATTGCCTGCCTTGTTGTCACCAGTTAATTAAAATATAAAAGCAGATTTATCACAAAACACTATTGGTACTCTTCAAAAAACAACCTCAAGTAAAAGGATGAGTGGGTAATATGTTGCATAATGTCAGGATCATACAACTTTTTTCACTTAAGCTTTTGCTGATTTGTGTTGTGTTTGTTTTTCTCCTTCAGACAGAAATAAAACTCAGCATAGCTTTGTATCCAATTAAAAGAATTAACTCCCGCCAGTAACAAGAGAAGTGTGAATTATAACACAAACCCCTATTCATATATTTTTGAAGTATTTATTTGTGGAAACATTTACACATTGGAGATGTTTGGGAATGTAGAATGCACTCACATTTATCTACCTAGTACCTACCTACCTACCCTTCCTACACACCTATGGCACACTTTCTGCCACTTAAAAGTAACATGTCTCTAGCTACCCATGGAGCTGCGCTGCTGCATCACTTAAAGACCCTATATGGGTAAATTGTGCATATATTCACCTGACATTTCTATTTGTTTGGGTGGTTGCCACATAAAAAGAAATTGTGCTATGAGGTTTGGATGTTGCTTATTAGCTGCTGTCACGCTTCATTATTTGTTAATGCATTGGAAATGAGTAATCCAAAATTGGGTATTCTTTTCAAACATGGTGTGTTTTGAAGACCACATCATATATAAGCAAGAAATCAGGTTAACACTAATTCTATGGATAGAAGTATCATACAACGTAATTAACATGTTTAAACTGTCTAAGATGCTATCTTGATGTTCTGAAAGCTGCGTCTTCACTTGAACTGTTAGTGTTACATTTTATTCTGGTAAATAAATATTCAAGTTGAGGTGCTTGGCCTGTTTTGTCAAACACGCCTAGAAATGAGGCTGCCGTGACATGTTTCAATGCTTGATCAAGTGCAGAGGTAGTTTACCTTTTCTACAGATATGAAATAACGCATCTCTGAATAACTGTTCTAGTGTCTGTTTGAATGACACTCAAGATTCAAGTTCCAGGCAGAATGAATAAAAAGAAAATATTTTCAGCCTCAGAAGAAAGATTGTTCCACAGACTAGAATGACATAACTGGAAGTACCAGAACTAGAATGTCATCACATCACATCATTTCTACTCTGTAATTAATAAGGGAGTTAAAATACTATCAGGCCTCCAATTCAGACCTGAATACCTTCTCCATATCTAACTTCAGAGCAGACAGTGAGAACCAGAGCATTCTGAAAATGTCATGCAAACACAACTCTACACTTTCTTGAATTTGCCTCTTTTGCTAAGTTCTGTCTCAAAAATGCATCTGTATACTACAGCATGTTTAAGCAGATATTGAAATTATACTGTCTTAGTTGTTTTTTAAAAATTTGGACTGAGTTCATTACATCACTGTGCTGTAATATTTGGCAGAATCTAAAATCTCCCTCATAAACCAACATCAAATTTGGCTGCACTTGAGTTACACAAATGGTTCTTTAAATTTACAAAAGGGTCAAGAAGATGTGGTACTGAGGATCCTTTCATTCTTCCTGAAAAATCAACACACCACCAGCCTTGTGTGTCTTTCACCATTTTTTTTTCACATATTAATTTTGTAAGCTTCACAATGAATTTATAGACATCCAAGAGCTAACACAGGCTCTTTAATGAATTTATGGATTTTCTTTCTCAGTTGACTCTGGAATCTCTGAGACTATTAATCTTATATAATTTCAATGTCCATGCTGACAATGTAGAAGATATGTTTGCTTTCATGTTCATCCTCTGCTTTATAGGTGAAATCATGTGTTTATTTGGTTTGTCTGTTATCCCTTTGAAAAGGCAAGACTTGACTGCAAGATTTATTTGTCTTCACTCCATACTTATCATTGGAATAAATGACAGTTCTTCACACTCATCAGTTGTGGGGTAGCACTTGCAATAATTCTGTCTTGTTTAATATTACCAGTTATGAAAACATTCTAGCTTTTTCCATTTAGTTTCTGCCATTGTCTGGTTTTCACATCTGTTTGTGCTCAGTAAATGGAACAAATAGTCCTGACAATGTCATTCCTGTCAAAGCATACAATATTTCTTGCCTTTAAAGTAAGGTTTTAGATGTTTTTATTAGCTTTCAACATTCAATTTTTTTAGGATTTCTGTAGTTTTATCAGCTAATTCTATTGCATTAGCCTTCTTTTTCTTTATATAGTATGTCATTAATATTGTTTGAATTTCTTTTAATCTCTGTTCTCCAGTATGTTTTAATTTATGAGATTATTTTATTCATATCTTAATAGTCATATTTTCAATTATTTTATTCACACATTTATTTATTTTAAATTTCCTGGGTTTAATTTCCTGAACAGGCACTCTTTTTAATGTCTTTTCTGATGTTCAGAAATTACCAGTTTCTAATAATACTGTGCCGGTTTTATTATGGACTTCTTTGGCCCTACTAACCCTGAGGAATATTACTTGGATTTACCAAAGACTTGGGGGAGGGAGGAATTATGTTCATCCATCAGCAAAATGAACAGGACACAAAGGGGAAGCTGCAAAATCTGGTGTAAAATGAAGTTGCAGAGCCAGAATTTTTGTTTTTCAAAATATAAATTATTTGTCCAATGTTCATTCCTCAAGTTCATCTTCAGAAACTAGAAATGTCCTATAAATGCTCCTCGGAAAAGACCGTATCCCAGACGCATCTCTAGATCTAAGCACACAATTTCGGAGCTAGTTACAGAAGTCATGAAAGCAGGAAAACTTCTTAGCAATCTTCCCCTGCATGCACATTTCATACAACTGATAATGAATACCCTCGTCTGGTTTTCCTTTGGTGCTACACATCAGTAAGCAAAGGAGGAAGGAGACCCACGGAGGATAGTTTTCAAGCTCTGGCTTCTTGAAATTCTTTGGCAAGATCCTTGTCAGTGTGATGAGATAATCTTTTTCCCACTCGCTCAACTCCTATGTATTTGAAAGAAATATTTTTTCTTTTTTTCTTATGTGCTGCCAAGTTTTTTATCATTGCTCTCTTCTCTTGAGAAGGATTTAGGTTTCTTCTGATGTTGTCCTTGCATGGCACTTACATTTTGTCTTTTCTAAAGCTGGGCTTTCTTTGTTCCTTAGGGATTGAGAAGCTATCATACTAAAAAATCCCACTGAAAAATCACTCATGGTCATTGCAAATAATGTTATCATTGTTGTTCATTTATGCAATGCTATAAATATAGCTGTTAAAGAAAAAAGGTATTTCTGGAGCTGACTGTTGGCATCATGCAAATTTCTGGTGTACAACATCTTTTGCGTTCCTATTGGTGTCTTGGAGAGTTTTATTACTCAGTACTGTGAGAGTTGCAAAATTCCTGAAATTAAAGAGCAGAAGTAATAACCTGTGCGGAAACTGAAGTATGAAGTCATGACATTACCGTTCATTTCTCAGTTTTGTCATTGACTTTGAAGAAAAGAATGTCTGATCCCTAATCTGAGAAATGAGCTTCTTGCACTAATGTGCTTGATTTCACAAGTAGACCTTGACAGCCATTGGTAACAGCATTAATTCACACACAGAACAGTTAGCCTCTTTCTCTGGCTGCCTTAAGTAAAAAAATTAAGAAACAGATTGCTTTGCGTGTATCTGTGTAAATAAACCAAGACTAAACAGACCTTCAATCAATTTTAGGGCAGGCCTGTCTTTTTTTTTCTTCCTGACTCCTAGAACAATAGGTGATGATTTAAAGGGTGTCAACATAAGCAGTATTCTCAAACAGTTTTCAAGCTTTGTTTAGGCACAGTCCAGACAGATCACAGAATCTTTCCCAACGTTTACATGCTTGGTGACATCCAGTATTAAACACTAAGAAAGTTTAACATTACAGCAGTAGCCAGACCTTGCTATTTGCGCCATGGTTACAAAATAGATCTCATTTAGTATATTAATACAAATTTAGTTGTTTTGCACTGATCATTTTATATATGTTTCAAGGTAAAGAGCCATATTACTTTGACCAGGCAAGAGCTACCATGCAATCAAAATATAATAAACCATTTTGAAACACACATACAGCTTAAGGTTTGGGTTTATCAGAAATAGAATTAAACAAAACAACGAAAAACAGACAATGTAGGAGAATTCTTTTCATAAGTGTCAAATAAAGTAACAGGGGGAACAGATGCAACAGCTTGGAAGCTTCCAAATGAACATTAAAGAATTTCTTGGGGATTGTGGGGGAGAAGATTCAGCACTGTAAAAGGTTGTCCACATAGGTTGGAGAAACTCTGATTTTGGAGTTCTTCAAGACTCAGGTAAACACAGTTAACCTGATCTACTGTTCATGTCCCTCTCTTTTTTCTACCAGATAACTGTCCATCCAGTTCATGGTAAATCAAGTAAATCCTACCCCAAAATATGAAGGACAACACTGGAGGTAATTTGGGAAAGATTGCGTTTGTTGAGTGCCAGCACTTCTACTTATGTGTATCCTGTTTAAATGTTGTCTTTTGTGGTGGAAACATGCAGGGATATAATTTGGATTCCTTGTAGCCACAACAGGCGCTATGAGAATTATTCTGCTAATAATGAAATCCTAGAAGGGTAATCAACTACACCAGACTGCTTCTGTTTCAGCCATCCACTTGTGATTACCTCTTCCATTTTTTTCCATTCTATTAAATTTTTCTCTTAACTAGGTTCTTTTAATAGGGCCTTAAAAGCTCACATTAAAGAATGAACTTGTAAATGTCAGGAAACATATAAACTCTAGTGGGGTTTTTTTCGATATTTTAAAATATTGCCAAGAAACTATATAGGTATGGAGATATTCATAAATAGTCTCCTAAAGGTAGCAATAAGTGTTTTTCATTCAGTTCAGGAAATACCTTCTGTCTGTGATTTTTTTATTGCTGTGGATGAAAGAATAAATCCAGACTCTTTTGCACTAAATTTAACAAAACAGTGGTTATCCTCGCACAACTAACATACTTGTGTAGTCATCTGAATAACAGCATGATGCACAGTTGTTTTCTGAGAATGCATGTTGTAGGCATCTACATTTGGTTGAAAAAGTCTTATTGGTAAATCATTGGAAAAAAAAAGGATCCTTAAATGTCTACCAGCCTCATCCTCTTTATGTGTGGATATGGCACTTGAGGACATGGTTTAAAGGTGAACATGGTGTTGCTAGGTTGACAGTTGGACTTCATGTTTCTAAAGGTTATTCCCAACCTAAACAATTCTGTGATTCTATGATAAATCTCATTGCCACAAAGTTTCAATAGCCCAGAATTTACTAATATCCATTTTATGCTTTTCAGTCAACTATGCAGACTACTGCTGCCACTTTTTTTCCCAAAAGACAAGAACTCCAGGAAATGCAGCACTAGAAAGAAGCAGGCCTTTCAGTAATGTAAAGCCTGCCTGTCCTCACACAGGTCAAGTACAAGTGAGGGCTGTAAAGTATTAGTTTTTCCAGTTGCCAATGTAACTGCAGGTGAAGAAGTACTAACATCAGTGAGAAATTTCAAAACTTAAAAGCCATAAAAGCCATGCAACACATTCCTGGAAGCAGCTAAGTCACAGATCCTAAACAAAGACCTTGTGGAGACATGTAATTTAGATAATATTGTGTAAAACTGCAGTTCTCAAATTATGCTGATTAGCTGCTAACCATCTTTGGATGTACCAGGATCCTCTAAGTGTCTCAAATGTCTTTTTTTTCACCTAACAAAATGTAGTTTATGCGGTCATGCAACCCACTTTTTCTACCCATTTTCCTTATTAATTTTTGTTGAAGTGACTAAAGAACTGATGTTATGGCAAGCCTGCATGGGGTACACAAATGCAGCCTAACAAACCTGGAGCAGCAGAGTCTCAGAACCCATGGGTGCATTCAGTTCATCAACAAGGAAGGTACAGTGTCCAGTAAAGACACGTAACAGCAGCCAATCTAGTGTTGTCCTTATATGCACTACAAAGATAGAATGTGTAGATGGAAGCTAGGAATTCTAGGAATATTATAAAAAGGTATTGGAGGAAGTGGAAGAATTGCAGTGAGAAGAGGCTGCGGGAAATATGAGTTCTCACTGAAGTTTAATTCGGTTAAGAAGACAATCAACCACCAGTCTCTGTGCAATTTAGGCTTTCTGATGCGTTGAAGTCAAAGATTCCCATGTGTTTAATCTTCTGTAGGTGATAGGTCTCCAGCTCTATGATTAGATTACATTTAAACCCTGTCCTCTTTCCATATGGTGGGAAGTCTTGCGCTCATTTTCCCGCAGAAGCGCTCCATCTTGAGGATGTCAGCTATGCTCATTTAATAATGCATCCTTCTGTTAGAATTTGGTTACAGCTTCTTTTAAATGTGTCAAAAAGAGACAACTTGCATATCTATATTAAAAAGCTCCTTATTTAGAGCACCTCAAATATATTAAAGACTCAAAGCTTCTTCTTTCCTCTGCAAATTTATATTTTTTCAGTGTAGTGTTTCTTGATCTGAAAAAGGAAGAGAGTGCAACATTTGACTCACTTTTTTAAATATCTCAGGCTTGGTTTAAAAGACTGGTGACTTTGTAAAGGAGGGAATGGAAGGAGTGTATGTTATATCTTCTTCTATCAAAAGTTTATGCTATTTAGCTACTCTTGATTTAATGTGCACACATAAATGATTTTTATTAAAAACTTGAAATAGTGGTGATTTTCTATGACATAGGTTGAGGAAAGCACTATTCATCTGCAGAGGTTTCAAGGATAAAAATATGTATTAATAAAAATATTGGTTATGATCTATGCTTACTTTTTTAAAATGCAAATATTAGTGTGTCAATCATATAAAGCACTGGACATTGAAAAGGCTGTCTCTGGAAACTATTTTGTGACTAGACTGAGATTCTTTCACTCTTTGTGACATCCTTTGCATGGTCATGCAATGCTAGCCATGGCACAACCAGTCCATAGAGGCCCAAAGGTTTATCCCTTGTATTTCTTTGCATGGGCAAACACCTTGAAAAAACCAATGTGTAAAAGTATGATTTGTCTGAGAATAGTTGGATACTTTGATGGCTTTGCCTTGCAGGTCTTGAAAAAGCCTTAATTTAAATTGTTTCCTGTAGTTTGGCTTGTCAAACAGAAATGAGATTATTATCTCATATAAATGGGACAATGTTATGTTATGAATTATTAGATACTAATTTAAAATAATTTGACTATAACATATAATAGTAAAATATTATGATAATGCC
Source organism: Struthidea cinerea (assembly GCA_013397865.1). Taxonomy (NCBI): domain Eukaryota; kingdom Metazoa; phylum Chordata; class Aves; order Passeriformes; family Corcoracidae; genus Struthidea; species Struthidea cinerea. Next base: position 1,765,101 of record VZTI01001286.1, read on the forward strand.
CTATACCTTTTTATAGACACAAATATCCTGTTTATAATTAATATTTTAGAAGTTATAATTAAAAAAGGGAGATTTAAAAATTATCATAAACTTGTAATAAATCTGGTAGACTGTAAGAGTTATTTATCTATGCAAGACCTCTTCCTTTTATCTCTATTCAATTCTGTAGGACATTCCACTAACTCTAGACCTACTTTGCATCTTACAAAGAATTGTTAAAGAATACCTTTTAAATGTCTAATCTGTATTCATTTACTATGCAACTGACTCACTAAAGTTAATTAATTAACTGCATTGAATCTGAAGCATTGAGGATGTGGTCTCATAAGGTCAAAACCAGGTTGTAATTTTAAAAGAGATTCTAATAGTCCATTAGATGTGTTCATATCAAATAAAAGAGTTTTCTGAGTTCTGCAGTATTTGCTCCTTTTCTTCTGCCCCGGTCTATTGGTGGTAGTAATTGGCATAGCTACAACTTGATTTGATTTTGGTTAACAAAAATAAATGTTCATTTGTCATCACACTCTCCTGCTGAGCTGTTTTCTTTCACTGGTCCAACTATTTATCACACTTTTGATGGTATAGCTTCCATCACTTTTTAAATTGTTTTGCTTAGTGCAATTGTAAGATCATTAATAATTGAAAGAGAAAGATTAATAAATAAATAGCATAGCATATAATTTAGCTGAGTTGGAGATTCTATCAGCTGTGAGTCAACATTTACAGTTATCAAAAAATATTCATGGCTGATGGAAAGAAACCAGCAATTGAATTTGTTCCTAGATGATAGGTATCTTAGTGGGAAAAGAAGTAAAAATGTAAGGCTTCCTGGGAACATGCAGTATTGACTGAAAAATAAGCAAATATCCTGCATTTTCCTGTGTTCTAAAACACAAGGGTAGTGTGCACTCATACCTCAAGATTATGGCCAGACATGTAGACCTTCAGTCTTCTCAAATGTGATCCAATAATGTAAAACTGATACTTTTTTCATTCATAAGCTTAATATTTTTGAGCAGGAACTACCTTGTTGGTTAAAAATGTTTCTGCTATCAAAATATGTTGCATGCATTGAAAAAGCCTATTCCAGCAAGTAAAATAGATGGGACGTATCTTGTCTTAATCCTTAAACAAAGACTTTTTTGCTCAACAAATAACACATTCCTCCATGTTCAGCAGGTGACAAATCAATTTCCACAAAGGAGGTTTATGAACCCCTTCAATTTGTATCTCTTTAGACTACTACAAAACATATCATAAAAAGTTGTCTCTGATGGATCAAGGATTAAAAGCATGTAAATGCTATTTTGCTTTGCCCAGGTGGATAGATAGGCATTTCCTTAAATTTAATTTGTTAAATTGATTGTGAGTTGAGTGAATTGCACTTCATTCACCCCATGGACATTCAGTCTTCTGGGACAGAAAATGTCTTTAACTTTCATGTCATAGGTAACATAGCCATTTCTGGTGTAGGTCCCAAATAGCACTAGCATTCATGATCATTTACATACAACACAAGGAGGATACATTTCACCAATGCACCATAACAGAAAAAGAAATATTATAAATCTGAAAAGCTTTCAACGAAATATGGATCATATTCTCCTGCCCTGCAAGAATATTACTGCATTGCCAATTTAAATTGAGCTTAGATTTCAGGTTTTAAGGCCAGGAGACAAAACTGACTTCCTGCTTAGTACGGGATATAAAGTTCCACCAAGCAATGCTGATACCAGGTTCAGTAAGGTGTCACTGAAACAGAACGACTTTGAGTCAGTGTCTCCGGATGATAGAATATGTGTCAACTGCTTTCTAAGTTGTTGCAACAGTGAAGGGCAAAAATATGTTTATTTTTTGACATTTCGATTCATTTCTATTTTTATTTTTCTAACTTATTTTTCATATATTGAATTCTGTTAACACATTTTCCAGACAGACAATTCTCTATCTCCTCACTATGCAGCCTCAGCCTATGAGGTCTATGCAGCCTCACCTTGACTATTGTGTGCAGTTTTGGGCACCACAATGTAAGAAAGACATTAAACTATTAGAGAGTGTCCAAAGTAGGGCAGAAAAGACGGTGAAGGGCCTTTAGGGGAAGCTGCATGATAAGCAGCTGAAGTCACTTGGTCTGTTCACCCTGGAGAAGGGGAGAATGAGGGGAGACCTCATGTCAGTCTACAATTTCCTCATGAGGAGACGAGGAGGGGCAAACACTGATCTCTTCTCTGTAGTGACTGGTGACAGGACCCCAGGGAATGGCCTGAAGTTATGTTATGGGAGGTTTAGGCTGGATGTTAGGAAAAGTTTCTTCATCCAAAGGGTGGTTGGGCACTGGAACAGGCTCCCCAGGGAAGTGGTCACAGCATGAAGCCTGACGGAGTTCAAGAAGAATTTGGACAACACTGTCAGGCAAACAGTGTGACTCTTCGGGATGGTCCTGTGGAGGGCCAGAAGTTGGACTTGGTAATTTTTGTGTGTTCCTTCCAACTCAGCAGATTCTGTAATTATGTGATATATATTGTGTAAAGATCACTCTTCTGGGTCAGTCATCTCATTCTCTTTTCTGATGTAAGTAAATGGAGCTTCGCTAAGTTTCTCAAAACAAGATGTGTCTTCCAAGGACAACAATCATTCTCAGAGCATTCATATAACATCTCCAGAGAAAAATAACAGTTTTACTGTGATGGTGTCATTTATGTTAAATGATGACACTCCCTTCTGAGTAGAGGTAATCAAAAACATTCTGAATTTACGGAGAAAAAAAAAAAATTGGTTATCTGAGAACAATTTACCTATTTGAGCATGCCAAAAATTTTAAGCAAAATTATAATCATCCTTATTAGGCATTAGTTTGACGGTACAGAATGATACACCCTATTTTTAGCTGTGTGTTAGGGAAAAAGTTATCAGCTAGCCACAGTGTCATTTCTGCCTGAGGAAAAATGAAACCACAGCTCCCACTTATCAGAAGTTATGAGGTACACAGTCTGAGCATGTAAGAGATGTTCTATGTTTTCTCTGTTCACACTGTTCTACAGTTTATGAATATTTAAACATTCATTGCCGTAGTGTGGAAATACAGATAAACTCCTTTACAGTTTGGTGTCCTTAGAGGTTTCAGTCATTGGTACTCTTTTTCAGAAATAATTTAATTCCAATAACAAAGATTCAAAGAGGTTTGTTACAGAAAAAGTTGTAGTTAAAAAACTTACTTGAGATGTGGGAGTCCTATTTTCTTATCTGCTTTCTTGCTGATTTAGAGTTAGCTTTTTTATGTAATGCAGTCTAGGAACAGCATTTACTATTTTCATGGCCACCTTACATTGAGGGATTTGCCTTGAGCTTTTCATCTTCCAGAATCCCTGACACCATTTTAAACTTTAAGTCTTTTCAAACTATACTATCATTCACTCTGTAAAACTGACCTTACAGCATTCATCGCTTCTAGAGACTTCATTTCTTTAAGGGGTATGTAGGCTGATCATAACCAGCAACTTTGCCAGTTAAAACTTTGCCACTCTTAAAGATGTATTTTTTTTTCTTTTTCACTAAGGAAACCAAAAGTTATACTTTCTTGCTGGTATTAGATAAAATACTTTACAGTCTCTAGGTTAGGAAGTAAATTTGCGAACATCCCATTAAATCAGTTCTGTAATAATTAATCACAGAAATTTACTTAGAGCTTTCTTTAGAATAACGATTTTTGATGACTCAAAGTGTTTTATGTGTTAAATACACTATTTTAAGAATTAATGTTAGGAATTGCCAAATGCAGAATAGAGGTGAGCCTGCCACAGTTTCACATCTACAGGTGTAGCCAGTATTTAGGTCGAATATGTTGTCCCCATAGGCACATGCAATTCATAAGTTTCTCAGTAAAGCTGTCTTGTCCTGATGAGTGCTGTGCCCAACCCCTGGGGCTGACAACCTCCTGGGATGCCCTGGGATGAGCCAGGTCAAAGGCACATTTCTCCAAGTTGTTGGGGTTGCACTATGCGCAGCTGTGCCTCTGTGCATCCACGTGTATATGGATTTTATCTTAAAATCACACAGTGTCCCACTAGATTGGGACTGGTTTGTCCACACTGTGGGTGGGATTCACCACGAATGTGAGTTTGCACAAAGATCAATAACACCTGTGACTTGCCAGGTCACAGCAAGTGACATATAGCTTATTTGACTTAGGTATAACCGAACAGTAGGGATGTGGTATGAGTATGTTGAAGTGGGCTTCTGGGGAGAAGGGCCCATAAGTAAAACAGGCAGCCAGTCAAAGGGGATACTTTCCCCAACTCAGATGTACTATTTCAACTCATTAAAAGGTTTATTTGACAATCTTGGGCTTAAGTTAGTATTCTGAAGAAAATGGAATATAATCCTAGGCAGCATGTCCTTTGAAAGCACATGTGCAACTAATACCTAAGTTTTCTTAACATTTTCCAGAAAACTCACTTATTTGACTTTTTTTACTATTATTAAAAAGGAGTCAGGTCCTATTGAATGAACTTATTGCCTATTCAAGAAAGAAGATGTAAGCAGTTTTCACTGTTTATCACATTAAAATGACAAAAATATATTTGTTATCAATGAGGAATAAATCAAACCTAATTAAAAATATAAACATAAAATGCTCTTATGCACACTTTTAAATGTATTTTACAAAAGTTTATGTTTTCCATGTAAAAAGATTGTCAGAATGTAAACAAAGCCAAGAAGTAACATTTTCTATTGGATCAGCCAAAATTTAAAATTCTTGTTGGATTTGTCATCATGGCACACAGTTAGTGTGCCATGATTTATTACCAACTGCTTTATCAGCTGCAGAAGCTGCCATATTGAATGAGCTAATTTAATCAATTTAGTATCTGTATCATGAAAAGTATCGACTACATAGACTACTCAGAAAATAAAGTCCATATACTCTCTAGATCTGTAATCCATAGACTGAGCATACAGGGCAGAATAGTGTGGAGTCACAGTTGTAATACATATGAGATGTTAGATTGTCAGGCTGCACTCAGATATATGTTTTAATTGGAATATATTAGCTGATTTTAATTTACATAATTTTCTGTTTTCTAATTTTTAGTTCAATTTCACATACAAACATGTTGAAATAGCAACATTTCCCATCAGAAGTGTGCTTTTCAAACAAATTTCCACTTTCCATACTTTGGTTCACTTTATGGACTGTATAAAATGGATTCATTTTATAAGGAACTGAATTAAAGGTCCTGGTCTAATCTACAGGTTCAGAATGGGCTCCCACTAGGTCAGCTAATACCCTTTCCTTTTCAGATATTAGTCCATAGTTCTTGTAAATTTAGATGCAGTCTCCATCACCAGTACAGCTAAGAGCTCAAACCACGAACTAGAACTACCCACAAAATGAAGTTGTTCGGGCTCATTATGGAAAATCTGAACACAGAGCAAAATAAAAATAGTTTACAAATTTATGTATGAAGAATAAAGGTGTCAGGACAACAAAAGTGCCATCTTTTTTCAGGTTTCAATGGAACAGAAATTTCCGAATGAGTCTTGTGGTTGAGAACAGACTGCAACTGTACAGCAGTTCAGCAGTGTACCAGTTCTTCCTCCACACAGACACCAAATAAACCAGTTTGCCATGCATTAGAATAAGACCAAAGCATATGCAAACATGTGAGCAGATTTTACACAAGTAAAATCTTGTCTACAAGTCAAGGATGCAGTCAAAACACACTCTCTCTTTGGTTGCGCTGGTTTTGACCATGCACTTTGGTACCAAGCTCCACCAGTGCTGTGATACAGGCTAGTACCCAAGACATTATTTTATCATTCTTTCGTACTATAAGGCCTCTTTTGAGGAAAAAGAAATGCAATAATAAAGAAAAAAATGTCTTCATTCTTTGAAATTATGTTCTACAAAAAGATGTCATAAAGCACAATGAACCATTATGACTTACCTTCATTGAAGCATTTCTCTAACTGCAACTATTTTAACATGTTTTTGTTAAAGAATGACATTTTGAAATACTATCTTGCATCCAACCATATATATATATGCCCTAATTCCCTGACAATATATTTTATGGTATGTCATTATTACCCAATTAATTTTATTCTCCCTCTTTAACCACATTAAGGCAATGAAGATTACAGTGCCCAGCAATCACTTTTTAAATTCAGTTTAATGAAAGGAGTATGTTTTAATTTTAAATTTCAGTTTTAAATACAGTAGTAGGAAAAATGAAAAATTCTTCTTTGGCCTCTATGATGGCCTCTTTGATTCAGTGCTCTGACCTGTGTAAAATATTCCCTATGTTGTGAGTTTACTTCAGACTATGTCTAGCCTAGTCTCATTAACTATATTTCTTTAAGTTTTCATGATGGTTACAAAGAGAGCTGTCATTATTATAATTTAAGTCTGTGAACTCTCGATATTTTTAATGAAAACCTACTTTCTGTTTTGCATTGTCGTGAAGATGTGTCATATTTCCACATAAATCAAACAGGAAATTTGCTAGGATATGTATGTGTGAAGCATTATCATATAGTTAATAATTATTTTTAATGAAAAGAAAACTGTAGAAAATTGACACATACCTGATTTGTATTATATGAATATAGTTTGAATTTTTAATGTTTATTTCCATTGTTACTTCACTAATATTTCATTATTTTTAAACAAAATAAAAGTTTAAAAAAGCTAACATATTATGTCTATTTTGATGCGAAATATTTAAACAGTTTGCTAACTTAGGCAAACTGAAGTTTTAATTTGATACTTATTGTCACCCTTCTCCTTTTTACTTGGTTAACTGCTATATAGTATTCCAACCATATTCTCTTTCTCTTTCTACTAATTTAAGATATCTTAATTAAAGATAGACAGTATAGCCTCCACCTGGATTACAAGCTGATTATATTTTTCAAGGTTCAAAAGCTAAGAATTTTTGTCACACAGTCATGAAGAACCCAAATGTAATAATTAGTATATATTTATAAAGAAATGTTTCATGGTACAAATTCAAATTAGAGAAGAGTCATTTGTCAAAAAATGGGAGGCCATGGTGTTGTTGATCCTGTTAATATTCTCTGGATTTTTGGATGCTTACACTCAATGGGATGTACTGAAAGAAATAAATTATTATGTTGTCTTTGTATTTAGTGTCTGTCTTAACTTTGATTAATCTATATCACAGATAAGCATTTTCACACACAAACACATAAAATACCAATCTTGTCCAATGTTAAGCTTTTATTTATTTGGTTTTTTATCTTTCAGAGTTTGAAGTATCAAACATGACTTCTCATATTCTCAAGTTTTACCTAAAGGATGTCTTTCACTAACTTGATTTCATTCATTCATACCCAGTGGTGTCTCTAGTGATAAGGTGAGGACAGATCAGGTGCCTGCCCATAACCTCAGAATTTCTGGACTTACCCAGTTCCACCACATACTTCTCTATTCAGGACAAAGTATTTTTGCAGTAATGGACAGACTTGATGCTATGTTTGTAATTATGGTTTTTTTTTTTTCACAATGAAGCTGGAATATATCTCTTGAGAAAGGAAAAGCCCCTCTACCTTCTTCAATGGCTGAATGGACTTAGTTTACCGGGATTTGATTTTTTTCATTTTTCTAAAGTCTGGCTACTCAGCTTTTAAGTTTTTAATACACAAATTTTTATTATGTAAGAATAATAACAATGGTCTCTTTTTCAAGACTCAGTGCTGCCCAGGTTACCTATCCAATGATTAGCATAATATAATTTATATCCTATGATTCATCTGTCTTCAATTAATTTTTTTTTGAGTGATGTTAACTCTGACAACACATTACAAAAGAAGAAATTTAGTACCCTACACAGATAATCCACCAGGTGGTATAATTCTAGGATTTTAACACATTTTGTGCTGTTGTTTTTTTCTGTTATATTTAGATTACTTTTCCACTGGGGAGAACAAAATTAGCTATGCTTGGAGAGAATGGAACAGCCTGATTGAAGGCTGAGAAAAAGGCTACATTTTGTAATTAATGTATAATCACACTATTTGATTGTCATTTAGCTGGATAGTTAAAAAGGCTGGATATTAAGCACTTAAATTGGTATTACCTTTAGGTAGCAGCAACTGGAAAGAAGGCTTTTGAATCAAAAGGGTATGCACCACATTATGCATACAGTAAATGGAAATGAAACAGATGTACCTCTGTTTTCATAAAGTTTTACTTGAAGACTTGCCAAACTGTAATGTAAGTTTGCATAACGTCAGAGTGCATATTTTTGAGGTAGACAAAAAAGGAACTACAATACTTTGGTTGGTGGAGGGATGAATAACATTCTACTAGTTAAATGTATGATCTTTTATCATCCAGTTGTTTTGATTTTTCCAGCATAAAAACCAGAATTTTTACAACCATGAAGCTAGACAGATTTCAAAACAATGCAAAGTGGCTCTTCATTCTCAATGCAGACTTGAGTATGTGTTGCCAACACAGAGACGATGACAGGGAACCCTGTAGAAAAAGATTAATGACACTAGAATTTACCAGCTTGGTGCTTACACTGCACTTTCAGTGTGCATGGATAAAGTGTTTGTTTTCCTTTTTAGATTGCTTACCACTGCTTGATTTACTGGGCAGCAGAGTGAAGACAAGTTTTTAAATAACTGTGGCATGGCTACCACTCTTCTCAGCAAGCAACTGAACTTGTTTTAGATTACTTGTTCAGGGAAAATAATGTAATACTTCTTTCTACCAGGATTTTCCTCTTCAAACATGACCTTAGAGGATACTGCAATTGCAACTCACTTCTGATTTCAGATATCTTTGAGATCCTTTGTCCATGAGGGCAAAAATCTATAAGCAATGAGAGAATCTGTGAAAGGATCTCCAAAATATCATGTAGGTTGCAATTCCTTTCAGCTATACAAGGTATGTAAAAATCAAAACGATTAATGTTGTTTTTCAGTGAGTTTAACTTCTTAGCAACTCCAGTTCCTCTTAGTCTCTTATTTACACTTACAATGCATTTTGTGAGGGAACTGTCATTCTATCTGGCTAAATTAAGCAACTTGACAAAATACTGCAGGCTTGTTACTGGAGAAAAGTTTTAAAAACTGATATGATTTGAGATATTTTAACAGTCAGAGGGCTGTCTGAGACATGCTTCATAATGCAAATTCATCTTCCTGATTAGTCAGAAATTGTAGTTACTCAATATCAACTCCTCTTTCTGAGCGTGCTTAAAGGCACTGTCAAGTTTGAACTGCTCTACCTATAGAAAAAACCTACTTTCGGAAAGACTTTCTCCATATGGAGAAAGGTGGGTGATTGCCTGGGGGAGAAGGAGAGCTCATGGCCTCTGATTCTACTAGTGAATCACCCAGGAAAGGGGAGACTTGGCACTTAAGCTGAGGTTATCCAAGGCTGGACTTTGATATCGTGCATAACACCTAAAATGAGAATCTTATTTTTTAAACAGTTTTGCTTAGACTTTTCACAGCAGGTGAGCAAAGATAATATGAAAAAGCAGCAAGTGCCCCAGGCATGAGAAAAGAAAAGGTAAAAAGAGGTGCCATCAACCTCTAGAGGACAGGTTAGAAGAGGGTCATTTCAGAATGACCCTGCAGATACTAAGGTCAGCTAAGCAGAATGATAATTGTGGTTTGCATACTGTAAAGAAATGTATAAATAATGTAGCCTGGCTTTCCTTAAATTTCTACAATTTATTTACAAAGGTGTAGGTAGCTCTAGGAGACATGAGTGGTGGAATGAAATGAATAAAAAATGTATATAAATGAAAGCACACAAGTCAAATTAGTGCAAAAATATCTAATGTTTCAAAGGTCATGAGGGTATTCTGAAATGACACCACATTTCACTATGAGAAAGTGTTGATTCTCACATAATTTCCATTTTGGCCTTTAGCCTTGGCAAGAGAATATCTCACTACTGGCAAAGACAATATTTTTATGTTTTAGTATAATTTTCATGTGAAAAATAAAACCTCTTACACAAATATTTTGATAAGAGCACAATGTTTTCACTATATCTGTCTATATCAGGCTGTCATTATATCATCTAAAAACATATAATCTGAGTAATCAGGGCCTGCATAACCATGTCACTGCAATAGCATGACTGATCCTTCAACTGTTCCTCCTTCTGGGAAGGAACAATTTTAACTTCCTCCCTAAACAGCTTCTTCCAGCTCTTAGTCCAAACTGAGAAGTCTAGGGCCAAGGTTGGCCAGCTACTCAACTTTCTTTAGCATGAGCATATATCTGCTTAGGGTCAAAATGGTGCAAAAAAGGCTCAGGTCAATTTCAACTGTACTAAATTTATGCAGTTTCCTTGGAAAGTATCTCTACTGGAGTACCTCTAGTCAGTGGTGTATGGTGTTTACTTATTCCTAGTTGTGTGCAGATACATATTTTCATACGAATGTCCAGGTGTAGTTTCAGAAAACTCTTAACTTCTGACTCCTGATAGCTGATGTCCTATGACTTGTTTAACATCTGTCTTGAAGGAGGCTCTCTACTCACCACATTTTAAACTGGCTCAATAAGGAAATTCTGTTTTGTTTTCCCTCCTCTACATTTACAAAGAGCAACCAGAGCACACCATGGCCTTCACTTTTCTAAGTTCTTTGAGCTAGATTCTCAAAATCACTCATTGACCTAGCAGTTTTCCCTCCCCTTTTGTGTTTTGTATTCCTTTTTTTTTTGCATGTGACTTTATGCAAGTACTGCATTTCATTCGTCAGGAATGTCTGAGCCATCAAGGAACTAATCACTAGTTTCCACTCCTAAGAAAAGACGCTGCCTTGTAACGAGACTTATAGGTCTGTTGCCTAGAAGAGAGGAGGATAAAGGCGTCATTCTGGATGAATCCTCTACACCTCACTGTTGAAAAAAAAATGAGAAACACGACAACATCACAGTCTAGTTTAAACTGAGTAAGTCTTTCTTGTGCTCATTATAAAAGTTGAGAGTTTGGTGATTTCGTGCAGGAAAGGATTTCTGGTTTTACACCCTGATTAGCCTAAAGGGTAGGAGTACTAACATTTAGTTACAACTTCATATCAGTATTTTTTACATTGTTGGATAGTGAATATTCATGATTTTTGGGTAACATTCTGAGGGATACATTGTTTATACTGTTTGTAGTCAACACGTACAGGTAGCATATTATTTAAATGAGCATATAGTAGTAAATTTTAGGAGTAAGATCCAGCTCACTCAGTTTAAATGTCTTGAATGGACTTCAACTTTAGGTTTGTAGCATAAAGATCCTTTTAAAAGTTTCCTCTGTTTTCCGGAAAAGATTTCAAATTTCATCTTCTTGAAAGCCACCACAGAAAGATTGGTGACTAGTTAAGATTCAGCGTCTTAATGGTGGAGTGCATGTCATCTAACCTCCAAATAATAATAATGCCTTATTTCTTGGAATGGGATCAACTGCCTTTGAGAGAGGCCCATTAATCTATTTTACAATAATGTTGGATCAGTATTTTTAGCCAAATGTATGGTCTATTAATCCAACAGCTCATATGATACTCTTACATTGGCATGAGTCCCCTTACTTTTGATACCTTTGATATAAAGCCATTCAGTCCATACTTCAAAGGTTCAGATTGGAAAAAACAAGCCTGTGCAGTATCCTGCACTAAATAAACTGGGCAGATATTCAAATAAACTAGTAAAAATCATAGATTTTCATACAGATTGCGTCTTAAGACACATCCTAATATGTTCATCTCCACCCTCGGTTGTGACCAAACTAGCATCAAGCAAACAAATGACATTGCTAAAGGTAAACTGCATGTGGGAAACAGTTACCTCTGCTGTTATACTTTCAGAGGGTGCTATTGTCAGTCTGCAGCAGGCAGCACGTGAGATGGTGATGAGAACCTCTCAGTAGGCTGAGGTCACCTCTTAACCTAAACCAGCAACAGCTGGAACAACACATCCAACTCTATCCATAGTCCTCTATTATACTTAGGAATTTTGAATATTTAGCACAGAATCTATGTCTTCTGCATAAATTAGAAGATACTGCAATTACATTTCCTCATGTCACTGATTTCATTAACTATTAATTATGGCTCAAGTGTAGCCGTGGACTAAGTTAGATAAGGTGTCATAAGTTCAGTGCTGCTGTACAAGAATGACATGTTCCTTCTTTTCTTATACCATGTGGTACCCTGAAATGATGTGGTATGTTTCCTTGTATTGCAAAAAGCCAATGCAGGGTAAATCAACAGCATTGAGATATGAAGAAACATTCAAAATCAAAAATGACAGAGCATTTCTTGCTTAATTAAAAATTTCAAAACAAATATTTCCACTTCTTAAATTTTTTTCAGAACAGATATCCTATATTTTTCTTTTTTCTTTTCTTTTTTTTTCTTAATAAGTTCGTGGAAGGTTAAGGAAGATGGGAATCCAGTTTAACTGGATAAATAAAAAGGGAAAAGCTTACACTTACCCTTATGAAATAAACATCAAAAAAACATTCTGTTTGTAAGAAAACACACAACTTTACAATGGAACAAGGAAAGGGGATGAAAGTATCACCAAAACTGATGTGCAACAATAAACCTTAGTCATGTGCTTTTAAAGACTACTAAAGTCAGTAAAAATTTTCCCACTGCATCACAACCCGTTTGCACAATGATTGTTCCAAAAAGCTTATGCCTGGGTCCAAGAAAGTTGACAAATATTTATGGGAGAAAATATTTTTTGAAAAGGAAATTTAATCATAGAACTGTGGAGTTTACAGTTTGGGTCAGTATCTGGTCTCCAGGGGAAAACTACAGGGTAAATTCTAGAAGTAAATCAGCAATAAAATTTCATGTACTTAATTCTCTATCCCAAAGGACCAATTCTGAAGAAAAATTGAGAGATGTTTGTGCCGCCATATTTCTTATAAATGGGTCTCCAGTGAAGGGAGAAATAAATTCATTGCTTCTTGGCGTTTGAGGCAATGAGTGGATATAATATTTTTAAAAACAATGCAATTGTAATTTCAAATATACTCCTTCAGCAGTTATCTTACCTCCAAATAAACTTACCTTGCCATATATGTAGTCACTGACCTGACTTCACTTGCTGTGTAGTCTAATATAGCTACTAGTTAAAGGCTAAAGATAGACTTTTTTGTTTCAAACGTCTAGAATGTTCATTACTGAGAAACAAATCTCTAAAAATAAAAATATCTCTTTCCTTACTTTACTCCCATTTTTTACAGTGAACCTATCTACTAAAAAGCTTGTTTTTCCAAAATTCCATAATTTTAAACAAAGCATTCTTCTTACAGAAAATATTTATTTTAAATATGTGTGTTTTAAACTCCTTTTTCACATGGCCAAGATCATTTTCTGGTTAAAGTTGAGATATGACTCAGGAAATCTCTGTTCTTGTTATCATGCTGTTACTGATTTACTGTGAGATTCTGGACAAATTCTTTTCCCCTCTGTGCCTCCAATTCCCATATATAGATGATGACATTATTCATTGGGCCTTTTAGATTCCTTTGGATTCTTCCAAAGATGCTCAATATTATGATTAATTATTACTATCAATATATGTATGGAATAATAAACACTGACCACATTTAAATGGCAAAGATGTCTCTGGCATTTGTACAGTTCAGATATGAGAAAATGAGAACTATTTCAAATGCTAATCAAATGGTATTTGAAATTTGAGACAAAACAGAATGAAAATAATTTTTTTTCTTTACATGAGTGCGGCTTTTTAAAACGCAATCCCACAAACCAAAAATTAGTCTGGTAAGTTTTATCTTTTGATTAATATGCACAATTTTTATGAAGAACAGCTGAACTAAGTTTACGGATATTAACTAACTATAGACTACTTGGAAAGTGCATAGATGCTCTCTGAATGCACATATCACCAAAGATGGTGTGGTGATGGTTTTAAATTGGAAAAATTATTCTGATTTCCTTATCTACTACAGTATACTTAAAAGATGAGTTTATAGTTTTACAACAGTGTATCAGATTTAATGGCAATATAATAAGTGGCATATTATTTGTTAGTTTAGGTTTATAACCTTGCTTTTTAAAGAGTCTCCAAAACTGGATCTCTTCATACAGAGTAGTACTGGCAGTTAAAGAACTCAACACCAAGAATAAAACCACCTGTATGGTCGTCCTAGTGTTAATTTAAATGAGAACCTGGCATGCTATTGCCTGAGTTTCTTCCGTACATGCTTAAAAAGTTTTGCCATTGCAGAACTAATTACCAATGACCAGAAAATGAAGGAATTTGTCTTATAAACTTTTGTACTACAAGTAAAAAATGAAACACAAACATAAATGCAATTCAGCCATGGGAAATAAATATGTGAGTTCTTTATCATTTACGTTTTATTACTATAGGAAATTATTCAAGCTGCTGGAAAATAATTGTAATAGATGGTATGTGTCCTTGTCTCATTCAGTTGTACAGGGTAGGTAAGATTCACACCAGTTCTATAACACAACTCACTTATGTTTGACTCGGACTGGGAACACAATCCTTGTTTTCAACAAACTCCTTACCATTAATGAGACCTAGAAGGAAAACCTCTTGTCCTGGGTTGATCCTAAAGTGTCAGCCTAATTGTTTGCCAAGCAGCAAAGTAACAATTTTCCCCAGTCATTATGGAGATTCACGTTAAACTGGTTTCCCACTCCCAAAATGTTGGAGTAAAAAAAAAATTGTAAAATAAGCAGTGTCTCATAAGATTAACAGCTTCAGGAAAGCATGCTTTATATAAAACTGATGTTGCATAAGACAAGATAAACATTGGGCCATATGTTTCAGTAGCACTTAATGCTAAAATTGCTTCAAAATCTTGTACACAAGATAAAATTTCCTTTGCTATTAAAGGGGAACCTTAAGGCCGTGCTAAATCTAAAAGAAACACTGCAAAGCAAAAATGAGTATTTTTAAGGAAAGTATGGAAAATATCTTAGTAAGGTCAACAGTCATGTAAGGTTATTGGAAAAATTATGCAAATTACTAGAGAGAAAATAATTATTGCCCAATGCAGTCCAAAATTTAATATCCTCAACCCTTCATTATGTAGCCCAGCATAAAACTGTTTGCGTGTGTGTGTGTTTGGTTTCCATCTCACGCAACAAAGGGCTTGACAAAATTTACATTGCAGTTTGATTTTTTTCTTTTAGAATGAATTCATCAGTATTAGTTACTAATAGAGTATTGAATATTCAATAACATTAAAATGTCAAATGAATAGTAAACAGTTATCATTAACTAAACCAATAATTAAAGACACACTAATTGAATGACAGGTTAACTGTAATTCCTAGCCTTAAATTATGGTTTGTTAAATTTCATACACTTTTGTAGAAAGCCTGTTCAGTGATGTGGATGAGGTTCATTCTCCTCGTATCTCACACAAACTCCTCATTTCAACAGAACTAGCTGAAAGTCAAGGTAAAGGACTGAAATTTAGTGAAGATACCATCAGCCACTTTCTTGTAAACATTCACTGTCAGGAATTTCGTTTTTACACTTTTGAAAGGATTTGACATTAGATATACTGACTTTTAATATTCTGTATGTAATGGAGTTTAGAGAACCTAGAAGATGATTCAATAGGCTGACTAGTATGTTTGCAGATGAGTTACCTAGATAATGTTTACTGGCTTGTGAAATACCCCAGAGCACCTGTGTAGATCTGGCAGATATTACATAGGATCCACAAGCGACCCCCATGCATTTCTAAGAGGAAGGCAGAGGACAGGAAGATAACCTAAACTTTTAAAATAGTAGAAATATGTGTGTGTATTCTCTAAATGTTGTTGACTCTGGAGATTTGATTTCAGGTGAGAGTTTACACTCATAATATAAAGTTAACAAATTTTAGAGAATCCAAATGATGTCCCACGCCACATTCTGTGTCTGAATGTCTCTCTTTGTGGCCCATGACACAGGAAGTGAATAATATCAACGGGTTTGGATGTAGTGCAAGTTTGGAAACTTATTTGAAATCCCATTATCTAAAAATCTGAATGATAAGGTTGAACCTTCAGAGAATTGATTTTGGGTGCTTGAAAATAGAAATTTAAAATGCGGGTTCAAAGTTGTCATGTGCTTTGGGAAGATACACAAAAATCCTGAGGGGAAAAAATGTTTGTGTTATTTCATGATAGGTTTAGACCAGGAAGGGAAAAGAGTAGGGGTCAGTTCAGATCCAGTTGAAGAACTAGATATTTTTAGACTAATTGTTAAACTTCTGACAATTATATGTTTTGCAAAATGGAATAGAAAACAATTCTACCAGAGCAGCCAACTAAGTGTTAAATGAAGAAAAGACTTGAATAGTTTCCTGCTTGAAAAAAAAACTATCTTAAACCTCTGACCCAAGGAAATTGAAAACTAATTAAACATTGAACATATCTGAAAACCTAAAAATGTATGATCTGCCTTTCTTTTAAAATTTAAAGAGTGAAATGTTCAAGTCAGTAAATGTCCTATCGAGCTTGGATTGTAGAGTAAAACATGAAATAATATTAAACAAATACACATATGAAAACTATAAATAGAAATTATAGTACAATTGTACTATACAATTTGATTACAGAATCAAAGTACAATTAGAGTCCTAATTGATAGCTACTGGAATACAACAATAAAGTATAAATAAGTATATATATATATATAAAATAAGTACAATTGGTGAGGCAGAAAAATAATGGAAGAACAATTTTGTGAATCCTGATATTTGGAAATTCATCCAACATGACCTATATTCAAGTTATTATTTACTTCTTTCCAAAGATTTTCAATCCTTCATTGAATACTAGGTCTTACTTCTCCAAAAATCCAAGTTGGTGAGAAACATGGTATGGTCATGAATTTTAAAGTCCAGTATCATAGATCAGGTACAAAAAAACCCCCCAAAAAGCAAACAAAATACAAAAACACCCACACATACACCAACAACAACAAAAAAATGCCAACCCAGAAGAAGCAGCTTCTCTGACCTGCTGAAATAGCCCAGTTGTATTCCATGGTAGGCTATTTTTTGATGGCAATGTACATAATGGAGGTTTGCATTTATCAGTCCAATGCATAAATAATTGCTTTTTTCCAGGAAGTCAGAATATCTCTTGCACATGTGAAGAAATAAAAGTGTGTTGCTTTAACATTTCCTCAGTTGTATTTTATTTCTCTGTGGGGGCACCTTTGAGCTGCAATGTTTTTGTTCTGCCAGAAGAGTTTACTTCAAGTTCCAGGTGGAGTTTTCACTGTTCTTCTGTTGATATAGCAACAGGGAAAATAGAATTAAAGTCATGTTTCAAAATTGTAATTACCTCCTAGACCACTAGCGGTAGTACTGAGAACTTGGAAGAGCTACGAAGGATGTTCTGGGATAGCACGTTTGTTTGACAGTGGCTAGAATGTATTTCATGTTTCTCAACAGCAGAAAAAGTTCCTGGCAGCAAGTTTTTTGCTAAATACTGCTCTTGAATAGCACAATATTCCCCAAGTATTGCTTTTTGGAGAGGTATTTTTAAACTTATTAGTTTTTAATCTCACAACTACTATCAAAAGTTAAAATGGTGCAAGAAGAATAAAAAGGTTTTTCCCATGCATTTTTTAAAAATAATATTTTTTAAAAAATAATTTTTTAGTCCTGATAAACTACAGTTTAGCTAGAGAAAAAAAAATGTATTGACAGTTGAACAAATACCTGCAAAACCACTTTGGACATGCTGAAAATTAGCTCAAAAAAGAGATATGAGCTTCAGCTTGCTTTCATTAGTAGTGGCAAAATTCACCTCTGACTTGACCGAATATGCGTCCAAAGAAAGATTAAAGAGAAGAGCTGTGTTATTATGTTCAAGATTCATTGGGTAGCCTTCACTTTTGTTTGTTAAAGAATAGAATAAAAAAGAGAAAACAAAAGATGAAAAAAAAGAAAAAAAAGAATGAGAGAGCTACGTAGAGAGGAAAGAAAGCCCAGTCTGTTGGATTTAAGTGTCCAGTCTGATTTGATGGACTCTAGGGGAGGTAGGAGCAGAATGTGAGGTGCCAGATTTTATCCCCTTAGGAATCCTGGTTAATGAGGAAGTTTCCAAGGTAGGTAAGATATGTTCTCATTCTAAAGTATCTTGTTCCCTCCACCAAAATCTCTATAAAGCTTTTGAAAACTTTCAATCACTGTTTTGGGGAGGATCAAAATAATGAAGTATTTTGCACAAGCTCAAACTCACAGTAGTGATTGCAGCTTAAAACTCTGAACTGTGGACCAAGGTGCTGAGACCATATTCCTCTGCCCTTTAATTTAATGGCAGAGAGAGGAATATTTTTATAACTGCTGATTATATCTCACAACTTGAAAGGGAACTGTTCCACTGTTATCAAAACAACAAAGGGAAACTGGGGAATAATGGAAAAAAGGTGAGACAGTGCATATCAGCGATGGAAAAGGCAGAGGGTGTGAATGGCAGGAGACAGGGAGATAGCTAGAAATTTACTGTACTTATTTCTGCTGTAGTAGGTGCTCGATCTGTGGAATTATGAAAAAAAAATCGTGCTACCCAACAGAAACTCATCTGTTTGGTAATGTAATATGATCTTTCCACAACTTCTTACTCATTAGATCTATATTTTTCAAATTAATATATATGAAGAAAGAAAAATATGTCACATGATCTCCTTGTATTGAGTTTTATAGACTTATAAAAAGAATTACAGCAAGAAAAATAAAGCCTAGCACATACGGGTGTTAGTTTTGTGGGGTTGCTAAGAGTGTTGATAGTGTCTATATCAAGCTCTCAAGTGAAGTGCAGTATTTTCTCAGTTTCCAGGGGTTATCTATGGACAAGCAACTCATGTTCACCATCAAACTTTAGAAAACCTCACATTTCTTTTAAATCAATTGAATAGCTAATAAATTAATTCTGTTACACTGTATTACCAAGAAAATATACAATAGTTGATTAATTGCTTTTGGTTCTTCTAATGTAATTTTTCGTGTATAATCAATGCTGTCTAATACATTGAACAAAGACAACAGATTTGAACTAAGAATTGTCTATTGATACTGAATGAATTCCTTTTTTAAAATTTATTTACTTTGCATTATGAAAGAGGAATTAAGATCAGTAGGTCATCTTAAGGAGGTTGAAAATGCAGCTTGAAAGGAAAAAAAGAATAATATTTATTCCCTTTTATAAAAAAACAAATACACAAGAAGAAGATTTCAGATATTTTTTAAGTGTGGGGTAATTATTTGATTTCTTTTTTTTCTTGCTGTTGTTGTGCCTCTTCTGTCCTCCGTATTTTCAATAATTTCCTAAATTAATGTCAAGGTTTGAATCATTAAATAAAATTATTATTTCATAACCCCCAGTAAACAGTCTTGAGGTTGTGGCAAGAGTAAAATTATGTCTAGATACACAATGTGCTGTTGTGGTACAGTCATTTTTTTTTTCTTTACAGCTATCTAAACAGAACTTGGAAGGGAAAAGAGCATATAAATATATCAGTCTAGAAGTGACAAGGACGGTTTTGCAAAACACATTTTAAATCAGTGAAATGTACATTCAACCACTGTGAAAATATATGCTTCTTATTCCTGAGGTAGACACAAGAATTGAGATCCTAACACAGGCTTTAGAAGACTTAAGAAGAGTTATAGCAATATATTTAAGGGTCTGATGCTTCTTCAATTGTAATCAGACAGACTTTTTTCCCAATTTTTTCAAAAAGATAGGAACTGACACCCGAGTTTTCTTGTAACATAATTTTTGTCATACATCTCTAAATCTATGTAGTCCTACTCTTAGTGTTTACATATTTATGTCTTTTCATCAGAAAAATTGTAATTTGCTACTTAACTTCTTCCTGTAAAATCCTTCCTTTAAGAAATTGAATTTGCTTCTAATGGCTCAGGATCAGGGATAGAGTAGGAAGACTTTGTTACACACGAAGTAGTAGGTGGAAAAACAGAAATGCAAAATACACTAAGGTTGAGAAGGCAGAGCAAGGAGTAGGGAGAGAGACTTGCTATACTTTATGTTGCAGGCTTGCTAATGATGACAGATAGATTTGATCAGTACTTAGGGGCCTCTACGTTTCTTGTCTGGATTGGAAAAGAAAAATTGGCCATTTGGAACTTCTTATGGTAAAGGCTCATGCCTCTATCTCTTTCTGAAACCCACCAAAATATGAAGGAATCCCACAAATTTCTTTAGACTTTGCATAATTCTTCCTTAAAGCATACTTGTGCAGAACAATGGAAGACTACACATGCATAGATGTGCTCTTTTTATTACTGCTTTTGTTTGTCTAAATTGTATATTATTTTTAAAAATACAAAAAGTCCAAATCTAAAATATTATTTCTGTTCTTGGGTTTGGTGTGATCCAAATCTTACTGAAGAACCAGTATATATAAATTAGTTACACTAGTATTCAGCAAAGTCATAAAAGAATGCATCTCAATATTTTCCCAAAATGTAAGGACTTTGTTTATGTCTTAAAAGTGGAGACAGTAGGTATCCAGGCTCATAATTTTCAAATATAAAATTTATCTGTCCCATTCTTCCTGCTTTTTCCTCAACAAGATCCTAGAAAATAAACAGATCGACTTTCTGTACAAACCTAAGCTTCTTATGAAGGTTCCTTACAGAAAAGATGCAGGATCATACCACCTTTTAAAGTACTGCACTTTGGATCTGCATAGCCATGTGGATCAAAACAGTCTCTCAAAATCAAGCGGGCTGGATTTGCAAAGGACCATTTCCAGAAATGCTTTAAAGTGTCTCTGTGGAATATGGGTATACAGCATCATGCCATGATTGGTCTTCTGATACTCAAGCTTTGTCTGGGAAATGCATCTTCAAGCCTCTTAGGAAAAGATTTATTAAATGGTGACCTGAGTTCCCTGAGATGAAGTCTGGAGCTGACATTTATTCTGCTTTGAGAAGGAAAAGAATTAAAAAAGAAGAAAGGAAAGGACAGAAAAAGAACTTCCAAGATGTACTGGTTGCTTCTTGAAACCTAAGAAGAAAGGAAATTGTACCTATGAAAAAAAAACATATTTCCCTCATGTCTCTGCTACCTGTTTTTAAGGATAAGAAATAATTTGGCATCACACAATTCCCTCTCAATTGACTGGTTTAAGATGATTTCAGTATCTGCTATGTAATCTATGGCAAATATGGTGGGTAACATTTTGCAGAGACCTGGGAATTATTTCCTAGTTAGAAAACACCCAAAGAAATGCATTTTAGCAAAGTTTTCCTCTGAAGTAATTGCTAAATTGATAAATTGTTCATGTCAGATTTATAATACTGTTAAAGACAGATTTCAGAGTTTTGATACTGTGGAACTCCTTACTGAGTTACTGAATCTTTTCAGAATCTCAGTGGTTTCCAGCCAAATTTCTTCAGAGCAGAAACTCTTAAGATGTGCAGACATATTAAAGAGCAACAGAATACTGAGCTGATTAAATGTTTATGTATTTACTCAAACTGCATAGCTACATACTGTAGAGGTTAAAGTGGCAATCTATGTGAAAAAAAATATTGTACTTAAGAATACAATTGTTACTTATCTATCAAACCTAGTGAAGTTACAAAACTTCACAAGAGGCCTCGATGTTGCATTTCTCACTGTTTGTTCTCACTGCCCTTTATGCCAATAATGGACAGGCACTTATATTTAATGTACCTACCGTTTTTTGAAATGGAGCAATGTTTCATAATCACTGTCCTACTCGTACAGTGCATAGTACATTTGCAAGTATGAAATCAAGGTAGAGGGAGTGTGCTTGGTTTGAATAGAGGAGTGGGTTTAGCAGCTTGAAGCTATTTTGTTTAGATTTTATTCCAGCTCCTAGAGGTTGTCATTTGAAGTTCTGTTGAAAAAGCAATAACTAAATCTCTGAGTTTGGGGAGATCAGAACTGAAAAATAGCTCAGTACAATCCAGCTACAGTTTTGAGAACACAAGTCACCAAATGCTTGGGGAATTCTAAATATAAACCATTCCTAAGGGGAATGGGTGAAGTCTTGGCTCTCACAAAATCAGTGGTTCCGTGTACGCTGGAGCCAAGATTTAATTCAGTAGCCTTTGAGTGCTCACAGTGATGTTATATGACCATATGGACTCTGAAACAAATCTGTTCCTAATGAAACCGTTTGGCAAAAATGAAGAGATAAGAAAATAAAGGATATATCATATTGGTTCAAAAGGTTGTTGTTCTCCTTTTCCACATTAAGAAGGGGAAAGATGAAGAACGATGCGTAGGATGACAAACCTTCCCCCGCACCAGTTAGAAACAGAGTATTCAAGAGAAAAGAAACAGAAGGTGAAAGGGATTGATTAAGTGAGAAATAAGAATACATACAATCTTTCAGTTCTGCAAAATCATGGAGTTTTGCAAAAATGGTGTCTCTTACCCAGGAGCATCAATTTCTGGATGTAATAGAGACAATTTATTAACTTAGTTTTGTACTTTATTCTTTGTTGAATTAACTGCTATCTTTCAGTTCTTTCTAGCCTTCAACTCAGAACTAATATTCCCATTTCCATAAGAAACAAATTAAAAATAAAGAACAAAAACAAAAATAAACAAATAAAACCAAATAAAACATCTTCAACCAACCAGCCATGACAAACAACCCCCCCCAAAAAACCAAACCCCAACAAACAAAAAAACTCAAAAAACCAAAAAAAGAACAACCAAACAAAAAACGAAAACAAAACCAATCCCCCCAAAACAAAAAAAACAACAACAACAGCAACATAAAACAGGAAAAGAAGAAAAATTGAAGAAGTATCAGTGGTTTCTTCCTAGGGTGTCTAATTTGGTAGTCAACAAAACTGCCTGAGAATACAGTCTTTCATGTGCAATCTCAGCATTTTCTTCAAGTCATTCCACTGCTTCAGAGTAAGAATAAGTTACTTGGTTTCCTGGCAGCACTGGTAACTTCACATCTGTATATTTAAAGTAGTCTGATCTTGGCCTGTGTCTGCAGAGAGGCTGAAACAGTATCTTCACGAGATAGGAACTGTACTTGCCATCTGCCACAAGACTCAGTGGATGGTGCAATTACGCAGCTGATTAATTAGGCTTTTTTCCCCATGTTTCAAAGAGAATTCGGCATTTTTGCTGGGCAATCCACTATTTTGCTGTCATTAGGCATCAAAATTTCATATTAGTGTACTGCCTTTGCAAGCCATTTCTCTTTTCTTCTCCTACCTGCATCAAGTGAATTCACCTTTCAGAGCTGAGCATCCTGGAACCTGTGCTGGAACTGCTGTTCAGCATGCAGGATAGCCCATCTGACTGGGGAAACAAAAACTTGAATATGGTCAGCTAGGAAGATGATTTCCTTGCTACTGAATACAAGTGCTCTCTAAGTGAATATGATGGTAAGAAAGAGAATTCTGTTTGGTATCATCTAGGAACTTAAAAAAAACCAAAATTTACCCTCAAATCTAATTCCTGTTACTGATCAGGCTATCTGAAAGTTTGCAGCTGTAAGCAGCAATCTTGACTGCTTTACAGAGGAACAGAAAACAAGCTGAAACAGCACAAGATTAGTAGTCACTCCAAAATTAGTGCTTCTGGAAACTGAAGGAACTTGCAGCGCTAAATGTGGATACTGCTGGCTGCACAACTCGATTTTGTTCCAACACAGTGTAGTCAGGGCACCCAGGCATTGCAGTGCAAATGTTGAGAGTACAATAAACTCTATCTGGATTCAAAATTATCACATTACTGAAAGCAGTTTTCCTGTTAGGCATACCATTGATCTATTGAGCCCCTGGCAGGGAGACTGCAGTAAGACGCAGGTTGACATCTGTATTCCCCTGAGGGCAGCAAGAAAAAGGTCTCCTGGGAGAACTTACAATATATTAAAAGACCTAAGTTCATAATCTGAGCGTGAGTAGCTTCCATTAAAGGCTGAAAAAGCTATAAAAATGAGAAGTTTCAGAGGAACCTGGCGAGAAAGACACCATTCAAAGAGACTGTGTTTCCATTGTAAAAATAGCTATGGATTATTAAAGAAATAACAGTTAAGCTCAAGAAAGCACGTGCTTAAAAATTTAAGTTATTTACTGATTGTCCTAAAAAATTACAGTCTGAGAAGAAAGCTTTTCTATGGTTTGGAAAAGATACTTTCAAGGAAGTGGTTCCTGGAATTGAGTCAAAATTGGGGAATAAAACAGCCACAGTTGAAAAAGAGCACAAAAACCCCCATAAAAGCAAACAAATAACAGAATTCCATTTTTAGACTTGAGTTAGTTTGTGCACACATGATAGGGCCATATTTTTTTCCTACATCTTGAATCTCAGTTAGACATTCATGTAACTGTTGATATGACTGAATCGGTATCATTTTGAGCTGATAGGAATAATGATGTATGTTTATGATGGTCTTCTCAACATGTATTTTTGTTTTAAAGACTTACATTTATATGAATAGTGGTAAATTGTCTATGAGTTAAAAATCTAACGAAGGCTAAAATCATTACTACATTTCTATTTTTTTTGTAATACCTCAACCATAAATAAATTCTAGTGCATTTAGTTAGCAAAAATAAGTGTATTATTAGCCTTGTTATTTTGTGTTCTGATATAAATGACAATTTAATATTACTTCATTTTGGAGCCTGAATTTCTGTACATATTTGTTCATAAGAATTATATTTCTGAATGAAAGTATAATTGTAGGGTGTTTTTTTTTGTTTTTTTTTTGTTTTTTTTTTGTTTTTTTTTTGTTTTTTTTTAAATTGAGGAAATGGGAGAGTCAAATCTTTCTATACAATTTATATAATTCCATCTGGAATGGTGAGTGGTTTTTTATTTCAGCTGTAATGACAGAAAGAAAGAAAGAAAGAAAGAAAGAAAGAAAGAAAGAAAGAAAGAAAGAAAGAAAGAAAAAAAGAAAGAAAGAGAGAAAGAAAAAGAAAGAAAGAAAAAGAAAGAAAGAGAGAGAGAGAGAAAGAAAGAAAGAAAGAGAGAAAGAAAGAAAGAAAGAAAGAAAGAAAGAAAGAAAGAAAGAAAGAAAGAAAGAAAGAAAGAAAGAATACTATTAATGCCATTTTAAACATTTTTGTATTTAAATTGTGAGGTACAACACACAGAATTTAACAGGCTGCTTACATGCAACAGAGTCCCAGAGCAGATTTTTATTTGTTAGAAATTACTTTATCACTCATTTCGAGTAAAATTTGGCCGTTTTTGTCAAATAACTGCTTTGAAAATTAGAGTGCCTTAGTTGTGTTTCTACAGATGACTGATCCATCTCTCATAAGAAAAGTATATACCCTGGGATGGCTGCTTCTATATAAGCTAGCAATAAACAACATATATCATTTTGGAATAAACCTAACCAGTAGCTATAAGGTAAAATTCAGTTCTGTAAAATCCCCTGCGTTTAGATGACAGAGATGAAGGAAAAAATTAGATTTCAACAGACATTTTATGATATATCTGCCTAAAACTGCTGCAAGAGGAGTCTGAGAATAAAAGGCACTTCCAATCAAAAAGAGATAAAACCCAGAATGTGTGGGAACTTGCAGACAGACAGCTCTAACTTGATCTCATTACACATCAGCAGTTCTTAGAACTTCCAAGAGACATGATCAAGTACCTTGAAGGTCCTTTTTGTAAATGCCTATGTCATTTGGGGCATAAAAAAATGCATCATGGATCCTATATCCTTGCTATTATACATTACTAAAAATCTTTTCTTTACAGAAACAATTAAATTTACCAATTTTATAGCCTTTATAGCTGCATATTTGTGAAAGAAAAGAAATCAGGAAGAGATTCTGAGAAAGCTGCACTTGACAAAGATTTTGCATACCAATAAGAATATTAATATTTTAAGTTCAGTAATTTTCCATATACAATCACCCATTCTTCAAAGAGCTTTGGGATTGTTACTTTTAAACAAGGAGGAAAAGGATATCAAGATGAAACACTAGTGAAGGTTAACTTTACCTTCTCTAGGGAGCGAAATTAAAATTTTTAAAATTATAAGTCATCCTTATTCTTCCAGTATTCTTTATTTCTCTCTGAGGAGTGTCCCAGAAAACCGCTTGGTCCTTTGAAAATATTAAGAACATTGCTGCTTTCTATGAGAAGGAAGATTGTAAGGCATGCCAGTCAATCTAGCCAACTGAAAATTAGGCTTCTGCCAGGTCCTTTTGTGGGCTTAATCCCACTTTTAGATAACATCAAAATGAAATTCCTATTGCATTAATCTTATACCCTTGCTAATATCAGATGAAGTTAGCTGAGTAATTCAACAATCCTGCATGAGCTCAAAGGATTAATAAGGTACCATGACTTATTTTGAAGTGTTGCCAAATCGTCATCTCCTCCACCTTTTTTTTGTGTTGGACTGATTACATTAATAACAACACAACAGTTTGATTCTAATCTCCAAAATCCTGAACTTTACAAAGCAAACAGTTTGCTGATCCATCAGCATTTATTAATCGCACCAATTATGTTGAGGCCAAATACCATGATTACAGTGTATGGTGCTTACACCATAGAGGCAGAGAATGAATTTTTGTAACCCTTTAAAGAACAAGAGTCTCTTTTGAAAGAGCACCTATGCCTGGAGGCACCTGGTTGGAAGTAGCAGGTTTTTAAAATAGTCTAAAATGTCTTGTACTAGAAACCAAGCCAAACAAGAGACCACTAGAAATGTCTTGGACTAGAAACCAAATAAGATTTAAGATTATCATAATTTTGTGTGACGTTTTTCCTCCTCTGTTTTAGCATATTCAGTATATGATAATTACCCAAAATTTTAAAATCTATCACAGCAGTCCCCTGAGAAAAATCAAATAAAGGAAAGTTATCACAGAAAGGGCTCTGGATTGCAAAAGAATTGGAAGAATAAGAGATCTCCTATCTGTCTGCCAATCTGACTGTCTATCTATCTACCTACCTGTCTAATCCACAGTCCATTATCCTTTTGTCTACTTAACTTTTTTTTCAAGACCAGTTGAAATCAAAGGAGAATTTAGGTCTTAATCTACTCAAGATATAAATAGCAAACTAAGAAAATGCTATGACCATTTTCCAGTTTGGGAAAGTGTTTCTGGTCAGTGCATTTATGAAATATTCTTCCTCATATGGACAGATTTTAATGGCACCAGGCTCAAGACAGCATAAAATAGGATTGTTTCTGGTATCAACCTTAGAAAAACTTCATGTTTTTCTAATAGAGCTTGTACAGTTTCAATCATGACTTATGAGATTAGTATTTTAAGCTTGGATAGATCAGAGAAAAGGGAAAAAGAAATATGCATAATCATTAGGGACAGGGTTTTGTATGTTTGCAAATGGTCCTCTAACTTGTATTTCAGATGCCTAAAAAGAATTTTTTGCAAGTCTTTGCTATGATTAGAATAGGTCACAACAAAGAAGCTGATTATTTAAATTCTTACTCAACAAATTCTGCTTAAGCAGAAACTTATCTTTGCATACAAACTGTAAAAGGTGGTGGTATCTGAAGTAGAGGAAGTAAATTTCCAGATATCACAGAACTGATTGCTAGTAGAAATAAAGACAGGAATACAATTATTATAGTTTGCTCCAATCATGCTACTCCACTTTCTTGGAGAATGCTAATAATATGTAAAGTATAAGTACAAATAACTTGATTAAGACAAGCGTTGCAAAGATTGCAACACAAGTGCAACACTCTTTATAACTTTTGCATCTGGATAAGATGTAATGTTAATGAAAAGTGATATACAAATAGGTAAATGGTTGATCAATAGTCATAACAATATTAGAATAAACCAAATAATAAAATCAGAAATGTGATATTTATACAGTAGAATGGGAAACAAAGTACAGTACTCTGCAGCTCAAAAT
The DNA here is from genome assembly GCA_013397865.1 of Struthidea cinerea. Taxonomy (NCBI): domain Eukaryota; kingdom Metazoa; phylum Chordata; class Aves; order Passeriformes; family Corcoracidae; genus Struthidea; species Struthidea cinerea. Next base: position 1,792,994 of record VZTI01001286.1, read on the forward strand.
TTAAATGAAAACCATGTCTCCTCGTTTCATTTTGCTAGTATTTTAAAAATAAGGTATTAACAAAAATTTACTCCTGAAGTTATAATATATATAAATGGTGAGAAGATAATTCTGACTTTACTAATTTTGCCATTTTTCAATAAATAATTTTTGTGCATTTTTTTTAATGTTGACTTATATTTCGAACATGTTATCCCAAATGAACTTGTGAATAACTCATTTACATCTCTGTCTTTGCTTACAAAGAGCTCTCCTGAGGCCTCTCCATGAACTATATCTTTTCTTTATTTATACTCTGTTTGTTCCCTGGTTTTGTTAGGTGCTGACAATTCATTACCTTCTGATCTCTCATCAGACATCCTTGCTAATGAACCAGAATGTTTATGGGCAGTTCACCGCCTGCAGCTCTAAAACATGTTTTCTACTATTCACTGAATGGTTTAACTAAGTGACAAAGCAATAGCTTTGATTTACCTTTAAATACTGAAGAACAGAAATGCCTTACGAGAACTTTAGGGAGCTTTCCTGCAGTTTCATAGATATTATTGTTTTTCTAATAATGAAAAACTCAGTTGAGAGAGATAACTGGGTTGTAAGTGTATTAACAGGTATTTAATTGTTACTTTCCTTATATTGTAGATTCTTGAACATTTATACATCTTCCTAATGAAAATTTATGCAGGCATCAATGAACATCAAGTTCAATACTAACATCAAGTATGGATGTTAGTTATTCAGCTTGTTTGTATAACTCTTGCAATAATGTCATATTTGAAAATGAAAATATAATCTGTTTGCAACACATGTGGAAGAGTACATCAGACTCACAGTTGGTATTGTTCAATAAGAGACTTAGAAACAATGGCCCACTAGTGCAAATACAGAGATCATTCCAAGTAACATGGAATGGAAGGTTATTTAAAAGTGTAGGGTCAAATTGATATTGAGGTAATAATAAACAGAATTCTTTGTCATAATATGATATCTTATCTGATAAGAACAGAAACAATTTTCTGTCTATCTACTTCTGTCTAAAATAATGGAGCTGTAATGTGGCTTTGTTTAATAAAAGGAGCCATAACCACTTAGGGCTGAACTTCTGACAACATTATGCCAGACTCTGGAAGCAGTTATGGAAGTGCACAAAATAATCATTTTATAATTTCTATATTATAGATACAGAATTCATATATAGATTTCCAAAAATACAAAAATAATACAGGACTATTATCTAAAATAGCCATGGGTTAGGTATGAAAGGACAGATTAAATTTGATAAGTTAAAAAATGCAGTTATTAAGATATTTATTTAGGTTCTTTCAGCCAAAGGAGCTTCAAAAGAAACTAAAATTTGAGTTCAAAAGGCTCATGAAGAAAACTTAATATGCTAAACATTGAGAAAAATTGCCATTCCACTAGCTATTGCTGAAACAAACCCTTTTCTGTTTGCCCTCATTCTGGTTTGGCCCTAATCACTTCTGCCATACCAATACAAATAAGGAACCTTTTTTAGCTCATGTCCTTTAGCATTTTTTCTCAGATGAGGCTGAAAAATAGTGCATCCTTTATGCTGCCAGATACTCATATTCCGAGGATTCAAAATATTTGTGATTAGCTCTGTAAGTAATTTCACTCTGTTTATCACCTAGAATTAGTTTCTTCTTTGCCTTATGGTGCCTGTAACACTTTGCTTATTCACCAGTAACAGGCCAAACACTCTTACTGTTGTTCAATGTTCTTTTCCGGCATTCTGAATAAAAGCCCTTCCTTTCTTGCCCTTCTATTTCCTTTTCCCCAGGAATGCAGTTCTGCATTGAAGAAAAATATTGACAATTTGACAATTTTGAGTGTGAATGTCCATCTTTGCTTTTCCGTCTTTTGTGCCAGGCTAAATTCATGTTGCTATGGATGTTCTCGGCCTGGGGACATTTTACTGCTTCTGCAAAATGAATATTAAAATTTGACTCATGATACTTCTTCATCAGTCTGTGAATAAAGTTAATCTTTTTTTCCATTTTCTCTCAGCTCTCTTAGCAGACCTCTTTGTTGTTTCTTTCCCATTAATTGTAAAAAATAATAAAAAAATCCCATAGTCCTCTTTACATTTTCATGGACATACTGTGTGAAAAATGTATTTTCATTTTTAAAATAATACTAATCAGCTGATGCATTTTATCATGACACTTATTTAATGTGAAGTCTTCTAGGGAAATAGTAGACTCCAGACTATTTCCTAAGTGAGTGCTTTAGCTTCCAGGTAACAAAGGACAGCTTTCATTTTTTTGTTTAATTTGGTCTAGATGACTGGAGTAAGGAACATATTTAAGATAGCTATTCCAAAATATTCTTATATCCAGTAGAGAGGTATTGACTGCTCTGGTGAGAAGGTCTCATGGTAATGAAGATGTGTAAAACAGAGCAAATGAATCACTCACTGAAAATAAATGTTTATGAAGTTATATCTAATGTCCTCACCTGCACACTTTCCCTCTTTCTCTTCTCACCACCATAGCTCTAATCTTTTGTTCTCATTCTCTAACCTAATGTATATTGTCTGTTTACTTGAAATACTGAGAACACATAGATCCAACTTACTAGGCAATCTGTAACCTCATCCAGAGCCCCCAGCCTGAAAATTAGGACATTAGTTGCTAGACAGTGTGAAAAAATGGTTGCAATGCATATGGATGAGAACAGAAGTGATTCTGGGTCTCTCTTGGGAAATACTAGCCACTTGTATAATACCTGAGTGCTGATGCCATCTGCAGCCAGTAATGATGATAATGAACAGAGCTGTACGTTCCAAGGCAGAGCAGTCAGCATATAAATGTCCTGACCACTACTTCTCAAATCTTGAAAGGGACCACCAATAAGTGCTGCCAAATGACTTCAGAAGAAAATTGGAAAATGTACTTAAACAGTGTACAGAACCATTTGATATGCTTGTAAAATGTTTGGTGAACTCTTGCCCTTCATGCAGATAAACTGAGTTGGTAGAGTCACATACAAGCAGGATCCCAAACTGCTCGTAATTTTCAGATATTTGCAGGTGCTCCCAGAAGTACAGCCTTAGTACATGAAGACTTCCTTTTTTTTATGTTGAAAACCATTGTTCTAGAAATTCCTCTTTATTAATGGACTTTTTGAGCTGCCTCCTCCAGCCCAAATGCAGAAATCTTTCCAAGAAATGAGGACTGAAAGGCATTTTGACAGTGCAGGATCAGCTAGTGTTTCACTAATAAATAGGTATATAGTATTCATGACAAGTTTTCAAAATGAAATCACAATTAAAAATGTGGCTTCATCTGTTGAAAACCTTTAGCTTGTGAGCAGTCTGCTAATACACCTAATTTTCACCTGTGAAATGAAAACTTACCACAGATGTGTGATCAAATCACAGAATTTTCCGTTAAAGATTTTGAAACTTTCAGCACTGTGGAAATAAAAAGTCTGTAAGTACTTTAAATCTATAGATAAATCTACAGAAAAATAGAAAGTACAAAACTTGATCTATTCTGAAGTTGAACCACCATGGTACCTCTGGAAATCCAGTGAAAAGCATATTCCTCTTTCACTCCCTCTAGTAGTTTTATAATTGAGTCTGAATGGAGGTGGCTGAATATACAGTTGCTCTGAGGTCAAGAGAGTACAGGGATGATAGTTCATATAAATTATATGTATTACACTACTACATTGCAAGGATCAGTGCATTCTTAGGAAATTCTCATTGCTTAACTTTGCCACTTTCTCTGCAGATATTGCATTGACGCTGATATATAGGACTATGGTTAGGGCTGATCTCCCCCTAATATGATCAGTCTGATGACTTTTATTTCATTTTGACAGCTGTTATACAATACATGGCTAGTGAACCTGATCTTCATTATTTCCTCTCTCATTTTCCTTTGTGCTCCTCTTTTAACTCCAGAGGGCTGATTGTTCCATTCATTTCAAGGCACCACATAGTGAAAAGAGCAGGGAATATCACACACAGCACAGTAAACTGCATCAAATATGTGATCCTAATATTCTGAAAATTCTACTTATATATTTTGCAGAAAACTGTCTAAGCCCTGAGTGAACTTTTATACCGTTTAAATCTTTGAAAGACAGGTAGGATAAAGGTGTCACACATTATGTCCTGGTACTCACGCCTTCAGCGTCCTGAACTGCCATTGAATTCAAGAGGATTTCTGTGAACAGGAAAGGGGAGGGCTGGTTAATCCTCTTATTAGCTTTGGTGTATGAATATGTAAAAGTGGTATACACATATTTTTTAAGAAATATACGTATTTTGACACTGGTAATAAACACATATTTAGAACTTAAACACCACTGGTGACCAGCCAACTCAAAGCCTTTCTATTACTCTATGATTACTGTTCTCTTTTCCCTTTCCCCCCCACTTTTTTCCCCCTTTTTCTTTCTTTCTGTCATGTTACTCAAATAATAGAAAAGAGTGGCTATACAAAAGCAAAAAGATTCCTATTAAAAGTGAAGAACAGAGAATCAGTTTTAGACATCCTTCTACATTGAAAAAAAAAAATCCTCCTATGCTAATTTTCATAAACAGTTTAAATACAATCCAAAGGCATTGCTCAGGCACATTTAAACCTCTTGACAATAATAACAGTGATCCTTCAACTATATCAATAGGTAATCACTTTTTATATTTATCCCCCATTTATGCCATAGCTTAACTCAGTTCCAGAAGGATGAGATGTTTAATAGCAAGAGTATAAATTACATGACTGAGAAGAAAGTTTCAAGGACAATCAGTTTTCATTGTTCAAAGCAACATTCTTTGACCAGTTATTCTGTGACTGAATAATTCTCTTTATTTTGTAGCAGTGAATGACTAGATGAGTAGGGTGGATTTTATGCTATAAATTCCTCCAAAGGATATACATATGGGACTTTTTGAACTCTAGTTATTACACTGAACTGTGGTTAAAAATTAAAATATTTAATACACTTTGAGGTGAAAAATCCCAATTAGATTAAGTCATCATGATCACGACTGATGCTAATGAAGTCAATAGGTCAATTCTGTAACATATTTCTTTATAAAATAATTTGGTTTATGACTCTTACATTATGTTAGTACATTTATGAATTAGATTAACTGATGTTGAAGTAATCCAAATTTCATAGCATAGAAAAATATAATTCTTAATTTGTGTTTTTCTTGGAATCCTATATTAAAATATTTTACTAGACTGTGACATTATAAATAAATTTATTTTTACATCCCTCCTAATTGAAAAAAAAGACAATTATATTTTTTGTTCCATTTATGTGCATTTAAAACATTACTACAGTGACAGAATTTTTGGCATTAAGGTAAAGTTAAAAAAAAAAATTAAGAGACGTCCCATAAACTTTTCTGGGCATCCTTCCCTGTATCTTCTCTACTTTTGGTAGCCACAGGTGAATTCATATTTGAGGATTCAAGTGGTTTTTTTATAACTACAAGTGCCCATGAAATGGACACAAAAAGCAAACAGATTTTGTTAGCTGTATTTAAATATTCTTTCACGTTTTGGCAAAAAAACCAGCCAATCCATGCCAAGACACTCAGCAGCTTTATGTGTCCCTGCGTCCACTAGGTATGCCTGTGCCCACTTCCTTACAACATTGCTGCCCCTGGCTGGCCTGTGTTTCATGCACTCTGTGACATATCATCAGGTCACCAGCTCCTCGGATACTCAGACATTTGTGCCACTCTTATCCACGCCCTGGCCAATTGAGTGGACTGGCTTGTCTAAATTGTATTCCAGTGTCAGGCACCTGTGTGATGTACACCTCAGTGGATGCACTCAGCTGTGGGACCAGGGACATACAGCCACAACACAGATGAGGAAAAAATTAATGAGGGGTGTGTTTGGCTCAGATGATCCTTTCTGCACAGGCCAAAGCTCAGTACACAGTGATGGGGAGAGCCCATAAAATCTTGATATCGTATATAGGCTTTGCTGCTGTTGGTATATGTACCAACATACGCTTCCTTTCTGGACAGTTGCCTGGTCATTCACACAAACATTTTGACCCTGTCCTGCCAGTTCTTAAAGAAGAAAACCTCAGCTTGCTGCTTCAATCACAATGTCCTTGAGACAGCTTCCCAAGAGTGTTATTGGGTAGTATGAATACTGAAGATCTATTTTAGTCTTTGAAATTATTTCATTCTGCTTTTACAAAGCCAAAAATATTCCATTCAGACCAAGGATAAATAAGAAGCAGCAATTAGAGATGTATGTTGTTGGGTAATTTTTTAGGACCACAATATTCCTAAGAAATGACTGCATGCGCCTGCTCTTCTTCTGCATGAGCACAGAAGAGAGATGACGAGATCTGCTCTTCCCAGGCAACACGGGCCCTGGCAACGACACAGCCATTTTCTACTGCGGCACTTACACTTTTGTGTGTTTGGTGACTTGTACCACATCAGTGCAAAGTAAGAATCACAGAAAAGTCGGTCTGGAAAGACCTACTACAGGCAGATCAATTTTACCTCTATCGCTCTTCATGGATATTTCTGAAGAATCCAATGATTCTTCAATCTACAACCTCCTGAGACGATCTATTTCATCATGTCACTAACTTTACCGTCATAAACACTTATTAGTTTGAATCTTTCTGCAGTTTCATCCAGCTATTTTTCACCTTGCATTTGTGCCTAACAAATTTAATTTTACTTTTTCTTCATCCTGTCATTTTGAATTCTAATCTCATCCTCCAGACGGCCTGACATGCTTCTCTTCATGTTGTTGGAAAATTTAAGATATCTAGTTTTTATTGCATGATCCAAGTTATTAGAGCATATAAACAGATTATTGAAGTCTAAATATCTCTTGTAAATAATGGTTTGAATGAAGTGTGCCTGGAGCTCTGCAGAAGAGGGTGTATTAGGAAGCTCAGTGTGTGACATCACATATGGGACTTCTCTTTGTATTTGCCAAACATGGAGTTCTTACCTCATTTATTGCTCGATCAATGAATACATGTGAAAAAAACCCATGCAGGTTCTAGCTCAGGTATGTTCCTTCCCGTGTAACAGCCACATACAAGCATTGCATGTACTCATTGGATTAATTATCATAGTTGTGTAAGTATAAACCACAGCATGCTGGGGGAAAACTGTAAGGATCTAGGATCTATCAGAATAGCTCTCAGAGCTAATCTACATCTTAGGTTACTGACTTGTCAACAGCCTTGGATTCAGAAGTTGTTCATGAGTGTCTCAGACATAGGGTCTTGAAATTCTATCTCCTTCTGCTGTAGAGGTGAGGTTTACACAGTTCAAAATCAGTCATGATTTATCTGTGAACTGATAGACATTTCCCTCACACAAATCTTATTCACTGTAAAATGGTCAAATTTGATGTGATGTGATGTCCATAAAAGTCAAAGTAGATCCCAAGCCTACAATCTTGTATTAAAAGTCTAGAATTCCAGATAAACTTCTTGTTTATACGCATTCAGACTTGCATATAAAACTTCTTGTATGGGTAATACCTTATGCTGTGGCTTTGTATTGATGCTCAGAAATTTTGTCAGAACAAAAGCTTTTTCCCCTCATTGCTCATGACATTCTTTAGCACTTCATATAACCGTGTTTTCTTTTTTAATCCAGTTATATTGCATAAGAGGTATCCTGGGAGGATTTTTTACCTTTTGCTGCCAATGGATTTATCTCATGAGCCAGAGGCCCCATCACAGTGTATGGCACACTGGTGCTAAAGTGCAAGGAAGAACTTACAATGTCTACTGAAATGTCATTGCAAGTCTTTGGGCCAGCCAAGTCAGGGCCAACCCTATAACTTCCATTCTGCCTGTAGGAGTGGAGTCATCTTCAATTCGCTGAACCAGTGGAGCCCGTGCCTACATCCCAATGTTTTGAATATATATATCCAGACTTGTAGGAAGTGAAGCTAACTGAGAAATATTTGATATTTAAATGCAGTCTTGATATGAAGTCAGCATGACTCATGCATATCGGAGACATAGCATGCATACAATAATAACCATCTTGTTTAAAGTGGCATATACAAAAACTAGAACCGTCATTGTTCCAGTATATTATGGAAATAGTTTCTATTATCTCCATGTGAGATAGTAGAGCTAGCAGGGGTTTTTTCAAAAAAAAAGTTAGATAAGGGTTTTTATTTTAATGATTCATTTGGTTGTTTAGATAATGTATTTCCTTCACACCAAATTAAGATATAGACTGGCCTTTCAAAATCTTTTTTTTGGGGAGGATATGTAAAGCATAGCTCAATTTTAGTGGCAAGGATTATCTCTTTTTTTTCTTACTTTTTTCCTTCCCAAAATTTAACTTTCACCAGAAGGAAAGTCAGAAAATACCACTATAGTTAAATTCACTGGCTGAAATTCTTTTGAGAAAATTAAAAAAAAAAAAACAAACCAAACCAAAAAATGCAAAACAAACAAAAAAACCCCAACAAAACAAAGCAAAAAAACAAAAAACCCCAGACAAACAAACAAACAAAAACCCCCCAAAAAACCAAAACAAAAACAAGAAAACAAACAAACAAAAAACCCAAACTATTTTAGGATGCCTTATTCTGAATTCCTTACTCTTCCAGAAAATTAAATATTATTTTTAATTTTCAGGTCCATTGATGACAGATGACTTCATTAATTACATTTTTTTCCACTCCTTTTTAGGCTTTTAAATTGTCTGTGGTGAGAATGGCATTGGAAAACAAAGTGATATATTATCATCCTTGGAATTTTGGAAGATTAGTACTGTGTACAGAAGAGAAAATCAATATTCTTTTTAATCATCCTGAGTCTGAACTGGCATTTTACACAACTCTTCAGCTGGCAAATGGCAAAGTCTTAAACAGTGGGAACACAATCATTCTAAAACTGTGTGTATCTGTACAGCATAGAATGCCTCTGAGAAATAGCTAAGGCAGCATTATGACATATTTCTGAATACAGTACAATTTTATTGCCTTAGAAAAGTATTGAGATACATGCTTTCATTGTGTGAAAATTACAGATTAGATATGTAAGAAAAGATGAATTTTGGGCTCACCTTAAAAAAAAAAAACAACTACTTCTGATTGAATATCTGACACAGTCAGAGTTATAGTATTTGGCATCCTAGATGAAAGGGACAGTCAGCATTCTCCTTGGTGCTGCTGCTGCCAAAAGATGCTTCCATTGAATTACAGTAGTGAGAATGAAAACTGAAGTCAGGATATTTTCAGAATTGGTCATTAAATGCCGTTGCTCCAATGTTGGATGATCTTCCTTAGGCAGTAATGACAGCATTCAGAAACAGAGACATACAAAGCTGATATTTAAAAAAAGCTTTTTAAAATATTAATTGAAAGAAAAATAGAGCCATGTAAGCCAAAATTAGCAAGTATAAGGTTGCAAAGTTGAATCTCAGATCATTTCATTAAGGCAAGCAAACTCAGTGTGAGTGTTATTGTTTACTTTAGAGACAGATCAAGACATAGTGCCTTTGTTCTGAGAAGGCAAAGACAAGGAGAGAGAAATTAAAGAAAGATTGGCATATGAGAGAAAAGAGTTTTGCTGCAAGAAATGTCTATAGATTTAGAACTTGAACCTAAGATCATTTGTTTTCCAATTTGCACTGCAGGACCGAAGACATGGAGTGATGCAGAAACACATTTTACTACCTTCTGGGTAATTTGTTTCTCAATTCCAGGACATTTTAGCATCACAAAGCATTAAAATATACACGTATAAGTTTTGCAACCTTTTAAAGTCCTTCTATCCCCTCTGGAGGAATGCGGTAAATATCATTGACATCTGAAATAACTGGACATTGTAAGAGTGATGCTAACAGAGGGGGTTAACAGCTTGTGCGTGTACAAAATACTTGAAGTCAGACAGAAAGCCATTATTATGACCTTGTGCTGACCACATTCTATGAAGTGTTACATGATCAGGGACAGGGAAGTTGCTTAATGGAAGTTATATAGTAGCTAGATGTATCCTTGTCACACTTCATCTAAACTGATACATTGCAATGGTCCGCACTGCTCAGACCTGGCAATTACTGTCCAATTCCAATCTATTCCACACTGCCACTATAATGAAAAATAATTAGGAGCCTGAAAATGAGTTTTCACATGAAATGGTTTCAGTACTTGGACACAATCGCCTTTGGCAGATGGCTTTGGGTTTGCTTTAATATAATAAAGACAGTTAATCATCTCTAAAGAGTGCATAGAATGAATAAACTTTTAACACTACTTTCTCTTCTGAAACTCCCATATTGATCAAATGTTTAATACTGTAGAGATCACGTTTCTATGGGTGAGTGTTCCTGATACCCAGGAATCTGCACACGTTCTTACACATCCTGGATAAGAACCAAATTAACCCAAGGGCCAATTGCTTGATGCTGGAGTTTAGAAACTAATATCAAAGAAAAAAGAAAAAGTTGGTCTCCTAACTACTGTAAAAGTACAGATCTTTAGAATGTTTTCATGAACTCTGAAAAATTATGGCTTAATTGAATTGCAGGAAATAACACAACAGAACAGTAGTAACATTATTGATAACTTTCAGAAAACATGTGCCTCTTGCAGACAGCATGGAAATTGATGAGAGTGGAAAGCATTTCATATGACTTCAGTTATCTACAGTGCAGCTCGTAGTCACCTTAGGGTCCCATTGTAGCCAAGGTAGAGAAATAGGCACATTTAAGGTGCAATTGCTATGACCTGTATGAGATGCCTGCTTTTGGTTGAGATGAATTACACACCAGAAGGCATATCAATTTCTCTTGCCTGACTATAGCCCAGAGTGATTAGCTCAAATGTGGATGTCAATAGTGTTTAAAGTTAGACTCAATATACCTGTCTTGAATAACTGTTTGATTTCATTAAACTATTTACTAGGTTTTGTATTTTTTTGTATTTGTATCTAGTATACAAGTTAAGAAAAACTGCACCATGTCTCATATATATGATATAAATCATACTACACAATCTGAATACAGAAAGATGTGTAAAATTCATCATATCCAGTGACCTCTGAATTTTAAACCTAAGAAGTTCTTCTGACAAGCAAAAAAACCCCAAATTAAAAAAAAAAAAAAAGTAGACCTTTCTTTTCCCAAAGAACTTAAATAAAGAAGACAAAACTATGATGAAAGTTATATTACATGTGCAGTTTTGATTATTTTTTGTGGAGAAGGAATTAGCTAAGTGGCAAGAGATGTGGAAAGAGATGTAAAGAGGACTACTACGGAGAAAAGAATATAAAATGGCCCAGTATTACTGTTATATGTAATGGGGCTGTGGAGTCAGAGAACAACGAATGCAAGAAAGCCTATCCACAACGCGGGAAATATTTCAACAGTCCCAGATTCCTTAGTTTTATTTTGTCCATTCAATATCTGTATAGGGTATATTCCTATGGAATGTCCAGGACATTCCTTTCTGAGTTTTCAGAGCAGCAGGAATAAGGAGCATGTAATTTTTGTCAAGTTTTTGTCAGAGAATTGTTCTCCCTTGGAAACATCTGGTTGCAGTGTCCCCTGTGATGCCATTCTTCTGTTTTGCTTCTCTGCAGAAGTCCTTGTTCTTGATTGCTTCTGTAGAAGCCTAGCTACAAAAAGAAGTTAAAAAAAACCAAAGAAACGAAAGAGAGAGATTAAGGAACAAATTTCTTCAGAAAATCTAAATAATACTCTGGACTATGTATTTTTCAGTTCATGATTGATTAAATAAAAAAAAATGAAATGGTCTGGTATTGTTTTACTTTCCATGTACATTTTTTCTTTGTCTTATACCATTTGTTATTAATATTGTTGTTGTTACTGTTCATTTTCTTATCTCATTGCTGTTTACATTACATTGTTTTTTTATCAATCCAAGAGTTTCATCTTTGTGCCTCCAATTCCCAACTCCACCCTTCGAGCTGGAAGGGGAAGGGTGGGGATCAAGTGCCTGGTCTGGGAGTCTCAATGGTGGTGCTGAATTGGGGATTAATCTTCCTACACCACAACAGTAACTGTTAAAATACAATTTATTTAGTACATTTAGCAAATTTTTCAACATGTGCTTGGAAGCAATACTTACCTGCCTTTTTTTTCTTTTTCATTTAGGTAAGAATTCAGTACTTTATAACCACCTACGTCACTATGAAAATAATGTTATATTCCAGTAGGATAATTAGTACAGGAAACTAAAAATATTTAATACATGATTTCAGATGGAAAAGTTATACAATGAAAAATAATGGGAAACAAATATATCTCTTTTCTGCTGAATTAGTAAGAGAAGCTCTGAACTATCTCTTACAGAATTTGTAGTCTTCAGTGTTCTAGGTTTTTCTTTGGTTTTTACCTTATTGTTTTTAGTCGGTCCTGACAACTTTTAACCTCTTTCTAACTACTTTACCTTCACCTTTCAACAGCTTTTTACCTTCTAACTAATTGTGTGGATGCCATTCTTCTCTGATACTTACTCCAGCATAATTCCAGTTTAAAAGTACCAAATGAGATGAAGATTAGAAGTAGAAATAATAAACAAATCAAATAGCTTGATTTCAAATTTCTGTTTAATTCTAGAAACCATAATTATTTATCAATCAAGCATATTTATTAGAACACTTATTTTGGAGGAATGTTGACTGCAAGTTATAAGTGGGTTGAACACTGACAAGTATAATTCACATGATTCAGTTTTAATCTTATTTCTAACACATTCAGCTCTATTGACTGTCAACCCAACCATATGTCATAGAAAATTTTTGAGTATCTTCTTTCTATGTAGTCTGAAGTTATTAATATCTCTAACACAACAATCCTTTCCCTTTGATTTTTTTTTTCCTTAATCATTGACCTCTCTGCTCTCTGAAAGACTATTTGGACTATCCTGATTGATTAAAAAAATAGCACAAAAGCTATGATGGAAACTTCGCCTTTCAAGATTGATAAATGAATGAAAACAATTGTGAAATGTGCTCCTCATGTGTCTCAGAATAGCCATAGGCCTTTTTGCTACCAAGTGTGCTTCAAATACTGCTGATACTGTTGATTGTCATTACCTTTGCTCAAATAAATAAAAAAATGAAAAGCAAATAAATAGACATGTTTGAAGAAAGGATGGGGAAAATTAATCACAATTATTCTTAGAAGTACTTAAAATGTAGTTGTACTTTTCGTCTTTTTTCCTATCTTTTTGGACTTATCTTCAGAGCACATTGCCCCATCAAACACCTGAACCACTGCATGAAAATAATAAAACAATATAATACAATAATACAACAATTGTGGGTTTGTGTCCTTTTTCTTTTTCTCCAAGATATTTTCACATATATTATCTGAATTGAGGTGTTTTGTTGAGAAAATGGAAATGGGAATTGGTAAAAGGGACTTGTCTGAGCAGTGGAGAAAAATCCCTCCAGTCTTCAAAAAAGGCCCTTTCGAAATTGAACCAGTTAGTAACCAGAGTTATATAGGGGTTTGTTGGTGGAGAGGGAAGCAGAGGTGGAAGGAAATTGAGACTCTGAGATTAAAACATTATCTTGGTGCTGCTCAACTAAATAATACAGGAGCTGGACAACAGCAAATTTAAGATATACAGACTTCAGAGGGATACTGTTGAGCTAATTAAAATAATTCTGTGTGGTATGTTGAGTGACAGTCTGTTTGAAGGTACGCTATAATACAGTTGGAAGACTTAAGCCAGACACATCTGAAACTACTCAGTTGCTATGTGTGTGAGCTCCTTAGATACAAGTAAAATTGGCCCTATATTTAGAAAACAGAAACAAAGAGATATAGTCAGGCAGTCACACTAATGTCATCAGTCCCAAGGCGCCTGTGGAAGGTAACCACGAGAGTGCTGCACGGACCCTATGGAAATCAGCACCAGTGTACGGCCCTTTAAAGTCAGTGCTGTAATCCAGACCAGTGGACCTCACAAAACACTCTGACATCAGTGACAGTTTTTCCACTAGAGTATGCATCGAGTGCTTAAACATCATCTTCTCAATGACTAATTTCCCTGTGAAGCTGTGTCATTCCATATGGGACACAATTCCTGCATGTCATAACTACAGTATATTAAGTATATATTTGTTCATTAAGTATGTAGGATGGAAATTTTATGTTGACTGCCACATAAAATGGCATGCAAATAACTAGCTAACAAACATTAGCACTTTAAAAGAAAATGTGTAGTGCTTTAATATATGCCAAAAATAAATAGGAACTAAAATTTTCCATTAGCTCACTTTCTTTCACCATATGTATAAACCTCTTTAAATCTTACTGGGTTGGATTCTTAGCCACTGAGACAATAATTTACACCTCTATGTTTCAGAAGACAACACTTGTCTGATTGTATTCTTAAACATCCATGCCAGCTTTAACCGTTATATAATCAATGTATAAATGCCTACTTAAGTTTAAATATGGAACAACGCCTTCAGTGTTAGAAGTATATTTGTCTGTGATAATAATGTCTCAGGTATTCTGCTGCAGAGTTAAGATGAACACAACAATGTGCTAAAAGCTGTTTTCCATGTGAAACTTTAAAGGGATCACACAGAACACAGGATGATGGTTAATGTTCCAGTAGATCAGCACTCCAACCACTATTGTTCCTGCCAAATGCTATGTAAGCTTCTTTGTTTTATTACTACATTTCATCTTTAAACTAAATCAGAGAAAAGAGAAGGAAAATATTCCATTTTCGATTGGGCCAGAGTGCCCATCACCTTCCCCAAAATCTGGCTGTATTATTTATGAGTTAAGTAATAAACAGAGTAAGACCTATTCATCTTTATCCATGCTACATTCATTTCTGAACACTGGCAAGGATATTAGAAGTAGCCAAGCCATGCATTATGTCATCATCAACAATTTAAATTAAAATGGAAAATGCTTTGGTTTTTCCCTCCATCATCATGTCTGGAATTTAAAATTATAGCTACATTTGTAGAAGTCAGACATAACTTGCTCATGTTGTCACTTCACATATAGTTTGCCTATATTACACCATATGCCAGGAACTCTTACTGGCACATGCAGTAATGTGATATAATTGGTAAAATGTCAAATTCTATGCTTACAATCAATTTCACAATCAGATTTTGAGCAGGCATAATTTTTAGAGCTACAAATCATTTCTGCTTGGTACTTACATCTGACTGATATCTAATTTCAGTTTACAGAAGAAAATATTGAGCATTTGTAATATTGATTTGGGGGAAAGTAATGAATTGTTCTGACTAACTAGATAATTGCATGTTGGAAATGTACTTTTCTCTGTGTGTTGTTTTTCAACATCCTACTAACCAAAGACTAATTATTTCAATTGTTTCTTTCACTTCACTCTAAGTTTTTCAAATATTATAGTTTGTGAAAGCATAGTATATCTTTCGAGATCTAATTATACATCTTCTCTATACTTAATAGTAAGTATTTTTTCACTGGAGTAGGTAAAAATTTTAGATGTTTAGCCTAGACAGATTTACTATCATGTGTATTCCTTTCTTACTATAATACTAGCTGTTATCTATTTTAGAATGCACGTTTTTATTGGTAAGAATTTGCGATATGAAATACATATTTAGCATGAGATTCATGTTATCTAATCTTAGAAGTCTACATTGCTTATGTCTGGAAAAGTCATTCAGACTGTTTTGTAGTCAAAGTCAAGGAATTAAGTATTTTTCGGGTGCTTTCCCTAAAATATGTATCTAGATCAGATTGTGGATTGCATCAAAAGCCTCTCTCTCCACTGATTAGGAAGTGTATAAGTAGCAAGTTTACATTTAGATTTCTATGTGATAGATAGAGATAAATCTATCTGATCAGATAAGTCTCAGCCAGTGTCTAAAATCCTGGGTTAAGTTTATGAACAGGGGAAAAATCATTAACAGAAAAATGTACAGTCATATTTATGTGCATGTGAGTGAGACTGAGAGTGTTTGTTGTGTATATAAATCTTAGCTTCTTGTCAGCCATTATGCACTCGGTGCAGTTTTTAATTACATGATCACATGCTATTTTTGCATAGGAACCATCTTCATTAAGGCACAGATGGATATGGGGATACTGCTCAGTTAATGAAAATGTTGAATGTTTTGTTTTTTTTCCTTCGTGCTGAATATACAGGCCCAAATTTTACTCACTTCATATTTGCTACAGAACCTGTTCCAAAGGCAGAATTGCTCATTTCTTCTCCTGTGGCAGTCCTCACTGCAATATCCATCCTAACACAGACTTGAGTGATTTCAGACCTGTCTTGTCCCACACAGCAATTGTCAGACCCACACAGGTAGGTTCCTGCCTTTCAGCTGCTGAGGTATCCTTAACATCACTCTGACATGAGTAAGGTAATGTTATGGCTTTTCTCCCACTTTCCCCTATCCGTGTTTTGCCAGTCGCTCTGCAAGCTCACCCAGTAAGAGTAACCATGGCAGGTGTACATGTGGGCCTCACAATCCCTGCTGGAGCTGCTCTATGCTTGGTTCAAACAATCTTGTGGACGATACACTCACCAGATGTCACAGCGGGTGATGTGGCATGAACAGTCCCCAGTGCATGCTCCTCAGTACCAGAAGCATCTCCTGGGCTTTAACAAACCATGAAAGTCCCTCATACATCACAGACAAAGGCCCTTAAAGCATGGATGCCTTTTCAAAATACTCTTTAGCAAGAAGGACACTTTTACTCTTCATGAACTGAGACGAAGAGAAGAAGGGAAGGAACAGCACATGAAATAATCTACTAAATCAGATAAGGTGTTTGAGATTTGTCTTTCAGAATATGTGGAGTACTTCAAAATAGCATGTGACTTCTAGGTGCCTGTAAATTCATCCACATGATGAGGACTAGAAAAAAAAATAACCTGTGAGAAGTTCAGCTCAAATTAATTACTTAGACTTACATAAAGAAAATGAAAAATCAAGATGGAAATATTCTGACTTAGTTTTGGAGCTTCATGGTGTTTTAAAAGGATGGGAGAGGATGATTTTGTGTAAAAGTTCCATTTAAAAAAAAAAGGCAAAGTCGAAAAGCAGAAAGTTCGTCAGGCAATAATATCTGACAGCTTTGGATGGATTTCACAGACCTCTGACACTCCATGCAATATAGTATGTGATGGCAGCAGGTAGTCCCCTACGTAGATGCCAACACTGCACTAAAAATTTGCCAAACATATTTCATAGATCTTTGCTGAAATATTATAAAACAGAAAAAAAAAGACTAAGAATTTCAACTTCTGGTGCCATTTCATGCTCCATCTTCTGAGGCTTACTGATGTGTGTGCTATACTTTCAATCTCTCTGCTAGAACTTTTATTTCCTCACTATACTACTAGCCTCATCTGTCTTGTTCAGCAATTACCTTTTTTATTTGAACTTTAATCCCTTTCCTTACCTTTTCTCTTAGGCAACAGTTCTTAACTCACAAGCACTTAATCCCTTTGGTCTCTCTACCTTTCACCTATCTCATCTGTTTTATTTCACTCTGTCTATCCTGCTTGGTTCCAACTTTCCTGCTTCTAAACAGGTATCCCTGTTTCTCACATCACATGATGGTTCACCCTGTTTCTTTTCATTACTTCCCATGTCAGGATTTTTGCCTAGTAAGCCTATCTGGGATTCAGCTAATGCCAAGAGGAATTCAGTTGAAGACTTCTTTAGGAGCTATGAGAATTTTTTAGGGACATTCAGATACATCTAAATATCTATTTGCAGATAATTGATCTGGGCCCATGATGAACCTTAGGATGAACTGCATTGCTCTCTCTTTGGCATTGACTTTATTGACTAGATCTCCATTGCTTATGGTATTTTTATAGACAGAGAGTCATCCTTGGAGGCCCTGGAGGTGTCAAGGTATCGAGCCCAAGGGATTTTGCCAATCCAGAAAGTTACTGTTCTCTTGTATATCTGATGGACTGTCTGGTAACCTTCACTGGTTACCCAAAGGTGTCTGACATAGTTCTGGATACCATTTAGATTGCTGAGTGATACTGCTGAACTTAGAAATTGATTTGTACCCTCCCTGCATTCCTGACCATGGGCTCAGTCCTTGCTCAGTACAAGCAACTAGACTTCTAACAAAGTTCTAAGCTACTGAAAACAAGATACCACATGTATTATACTATGGCTGAACAAGTAAATAATAACACTTGTAATTCTGGGTCTGGTTGAGATGGAGTATGTGAGCTGTAACTCTGCTAGGACTCAATCTCATTCATTTTGTGAGACAGTTTATTAACTTCAACACAGTAGGAAGTGAAAAAAACAAGGAATTTTCCTCACTTCAGTTGTCAGTCCTGATATTCTCATGGTTCTGTACTAACTTTTGGCTGTTGACAAGGTCGAAACTGCTTCTTTATCTGTCTGCTGACTTTATCTACTGATATTTTTCCTTTCAAGCATGCATAGCCTGATTACCTTCTTCCACGTAGCAAATTAAAAAATGAGGAAATGGCCTCAGGTTGCACCAGGGGAGGTTCACATTGGATATTAGGAAAAATTTCCTCACCAAAAGGGTTATCAAGCATTGGAACAGGCTGCCCAGGAAAGTGGTTGAGTCACCATCCCTGGAGGTATTTAAACAACGTGTAGATATGGCATTTAGGGAGGGGGTTTAGTTGCGGACTTGGCAGTGCTGGGTTAATGTTTGGACTCAATGACCTTAAAGTTCTTTTCCAACCCAAACAATTTTATGATTCTATGAAGAATACCCTGCATTTACTAACAGTCCTACAGAAAACTGTATGTGTAGAACAGAAACTTCACAAAACACTTTTCTTACACAGGCAATGTATCTCTACAGCTGTCATTCCTTAAAGAGGTAGATTGGTTTTGTGGGGGACTTTTGTTTGTTTTTCTCAGTTTAACAAAAATACGACTGAAAAACCTGTTAGTCTTACCAGCCTATCAAAGAAGACTTCTGATGGCCTTCAGTGATATCCCTCATGAAAAGTAACATACACCCTAAGAGAAAGAAACTGCATTCGGTTACCAAGTTATGCGGTGCCTTTATTCAGCATAGTTTTTAAGCAAATATATGAAAGTGTTGCAAGTTTTATCTTTTGATTAGCTGCTTTATTAAATTTTAGCTTGAACTAAACAATGTGTCTTATGGTTTATATGGCTAATTGCTTACATCTCTTACTAATGTTATAGTACAGTTTGTGGGTTCCTTCCTGCAAAGAGGTGAGTTATGTTGCCCAAGCCAATGAAATGGAAAAATGTTGGAATTTTCCTGTTAAAATCATAAGAATAAGTCATATATTCAGAGTGCAATTGTCTTTCAGAATTAGATTTATCATACATAGAAGATTTCCATAAAGAAAAGTCACCCCAAACTTTGAAAATAAGAAAAAAATATAGGTTTTTCTCAAAAGTCTTCTATCTAAGTTTGAGATGAAACAATTTCACTTTCAGAGCAAGTCTTATAAAGTCTTCAAGGCCAATGTCATATCCCTTCCAACTTGTCAGTAAGTGAAAGTCAGAAAAGTAGAAGAGTCAGTATTTTTTTTCATGGAAATATATGAGAGATCTATTTCAAACTGTATATCTATTAAGGGATTTGTTAAGTTGACTCAGAATGCTCACCACATTTTAAGATCAAGCTACGTATTAAGAAAGATCAACCTTTAAAGTTAAGATATGAACATAAAATGGGTCCTTTTTTTTTAAATACGTGTCAGACAGGACTTGATTTCGGGTGAAAGATATCAAGATCTGTTGTAGACTGTATGTATTTTTTTCCAGTGGATGTCCATCAAATGGACATGTTGGTCTATGCAGCAAAGCTATTTGCTTTGATGATCAGGCTATGGAGTATTTTCTCATCGTGGTAGCTTATTCTCCTGGAATTGCTCAACATGGTGTAATAACGTAACAAATACTCTTTGGAACTGCACATTGAGCTGGGATCATTTGAATCATAGCTGAGGGCCTTAGTTACTGGGTAGGTTGTTGTCGAACTCACTGTTTTGCATTTAATGAGTGTCTAACTATGTATTTGCAGAACAAGAGCATAGCCTAGTGGTTGGGTTTCTGGAGAAGACAAGGACCAATGTTCAACTGTATGACCCATATCAGATAGCGGGGCTGAAAAACCCTTGTCAAGAGAAGTTCTATCATCACTGAAAATTCTTGGGCTTGGATAGATTTTCACTTTTGTTCCCCCTCTGTTACTTTTGCTTTATCAGTGTTTCTGACCAGGTAAATAAAGGATTTCTGACCAGATGTCTGGCTGAAATAATGTACCATATGCTGTCTACAAATCTTTTATATTTTAAAAAATGTTTTCCTTTCATATAGAGCCTTTAAAGCATTATTTTAAAAGAAAACATTACAAACAAAGGTTTCATCCAAGAAGTAAAACAAATGAAGGTTGACAGGGCTGATGTGTGGAATGTTTCTACATGTCAAAAAGAAACTGCTCTATTTTGTTTTCTGAGTTAGCCCTCCTGTCTTCATAGACCATAAACTTTTTCTTAGCTTTTGAGCAAAGTATTTAGTCAAGCTTTAGAATGATAGATATATGGGTCTTGTGGTCAGGTCTGTGATTCCATTTCACATCACAAATTCCTGGAATTCTTTAAAAAGTAAATTATAGGTTGCTATTGGTCACAATGTGTTCTAGGATAGTAGTTTTTGATAACAGTATATCAGAGATAGGAGGAGATCTCAAAAATTATTTTAAAAATACTTGTGACTATCCAAATTAAACTCTTGTCATAACAAGACATACTTTGGCCTGGGAAGTACCAGGAAATCCTTATGCATAACTTGCCAGTAGTTGCCTCTTGCGATATGTGGTATATACCTATAATTATATTGTACGTCCCAGTCTTTAACACTTCCAGTGAAACTTACTGCTTCAAATGACAAACATGTGGCAGATTGGTAAGTATATTTATATGACAGTATGTACAATTAGGTTCCTTAATTCAACACATAACAGTTTTAAAATAATGTAGTACACAACACTTTTTACCTTGGTCAGTATATTTCAGGCTTTTAATGCAATTGTACATGTTAAAAAAGAGAAAAAAACCCAAAATCTTTCTATCCTCTTTTTAATATTTGCAATTTTTTTCCTTTTTTTTTTTTTTTTCTTTTTTTGGGGGGTTGAAAAGCGTGGTTTGATGAAATATTTCAATTTCAATAGAAAATCTCCAACATACTACTTGTAAAAGTTCAGATAAAATATGTAAGCCACTCATGTAAGCTTACTCATGTAAGCCACTAAGTTGCTCAACGTGAGGCATCCTAATTTCTGCTTTAATTTTTATTTATTTTTATTTCAAAATCTTTGCATAATATATTGAAATAATGTATTAAAATAAACTTCCTTCCCTGCTAATTTTTAGAGCATTTAAATATTGTTTTTTGACCAGACTTTCAGGAGTTTTCACTGACACAGTAAAAATCTCAGACTAAGTGATAAAACTTGTTGCTAGAAAATAATTTTATATAGCTTTAGGGTTTTGACACGTACTAAATGAGCCCTCAAGATATCATCCACAATCATGAGCTTTAAACCTGGTATAAAAAACAGATCATACATTTATTTCCTACATGGGCCCAAGGATAAGATTTTGGGGGTTTATCTGGTTGATTGTTTGGTTTTCTGTTTTAAGTCTTCTCTATTACCATAAAAATACCCTGCTGCAAGCTTACGGTAAGCAACTCCCCGAGAACTCACTGCATGAAGCCATTTTCCTGATAAACAGCTGTTCTGTGTCACTCCAGAAAAACTTCTAGGGCTGGATAAAATACATTCCCAATATCATTGCCAAGATGGAGAATCTTTACATACTCTTGGGCATATATCACATTTGTAGGGCATCACTTTTGATGTAAATTCTGGCTGCCACTTATTGTCATTGTGAACTCAATGAGAGTTTTCCTTTCTTTTATGTTGAATTATACGTTAAAATATTAAAAATTATAACTGAGGTAATGTGAAACAATAAATACACTCTGGGTGCAAATTTGCAATGTTTGATCTGAAAAGGTTTTGATTCCTTAAAAGTCTCAGCCTTGTAATTCAATCAACACAAATTTTATCTCACTGGACATAGCATAGCATCACTGAACTACTGACAGTACACATTTAGACTTGATAATCAGGAGAAATTGGATATCCAAATGTCTTTGAATATTTTCCCCACAGTTACTTGCTTATTGTTTAGAGAACTGAAGCATAATTGAAGATATCAAAAGGGTCTATTGACATGCCTTCTGGAAAAGACCGTTCATTTAGAAAGGGGAGAATAATGTATTATAATCATGCCCTTGAAGATGTCTGAACATCTTTAAATTGGAAATGCTGAGCTAAATAACTTCTCATTTGAAAATAAGTGAGATCTCCCTCATAAATCTTCAACTGATTTACCAAGAAAATTACTGTGGATCCTTAAGAATGGAAATTTAACTTGAGCTGTAAAATGAAAAGACTGAATTTTAAAAGTACCTTATATTCTCAAGAAGTGTACGTCCCTTCATCTTTACTTTTGGGGGTTTACTTATTCTTCTTTAGAAGAAAATTACATATACTGCAACTATCAGTTGACTGATGTGTTACAGATTTATCAATAGGATGACGAAACTGGTAAAATGAGCAAGACTCAAATCCCTGGTTGGTTTTGCCCTGAATCTCAAATACACAGAATCAAGCAGCAACATAGTGAGAAGAGATATTTCAGTGTTAGCAACAGGGTAAAGCTGTTGGATGTCTTTCAAATTATTATGCCAGTCCAGATATTTTTTGCATAATGAGAACATCTTTCATGTGTCAGAACAGGTTTTGATTATAACTAAATAAGTGAAAGCAGGGATATGTTGATAAGGTCACCTTTAATGTAAAGTTTGGTCTGAGTTGTCTGAAGTATTTAATGGAACAGGGAAACCTGCTGATGAAGTGAGGAATTCAAAGAAAAAAATATTGTAAACCATCATATTCTGGAGGAAAAAATAAACATCTCTTTCCTTAAAAAAAGCCAAAACGAACACACCAATATTGAGAAAAGAGATTCTTAAAGTAAAAACACAAAATATCAATAATGAAACATAGGTTTTGTTACTTACTATTAAAATTATTTCTTCAAATTCATGCTACTAAATTAGCTTTATATTTTAAATTATGTTTATTACATTACCCAGGAAAACTTTGCTCTATACACGTTTCAATAGCCTCTGTGTTCTTGTAGTTGGATCTTCATGAAAGCTGCCATTTCATGTGTTCAGAACAAACAAAAGAAATTGTTGATTTGAAAAGCGCATTATTATACAAAGACTGTACTTCCAATGGGTGCAGGTTGATTACAGGCTTAATTTATATACTATTATACATTATATTATCTTTATATAGTCTTACCCAATAAGACTAGGATGTTTCTTTTAAATATTTCAGAGCCACTCAATAGCAAAAATATTTGTATATCTGTCCTCTAAGATAAACTTGGGGGAAATAAACTTTATTAGTAAGGGTAATTGAAAGACTTAGAGGGTCTAATACATTACTGCAGCAATAACAGTAACAATTCCAGAGCTTCATGGATTGATTTCCTAGATTTTTGCAAGAGATTCTAGAGCTCACCTTTGGACAAGGACTTGGAACCCAAGTATAGGGATACTGGACATTTTTTTCACCTTGTACTTCCTCTTAGCACAAGGTGAAAACATGTTTTCTGAAGCACAGTATGAATGTTTCTAAACACTTGTTTTCTCTTTTTCCTGATTTTCATTTGTTCTAGAAAAAAAAATTGCCTTTATTCATTGTTGTAACCACTCTACTGCACCAGGTGAAGTCCACGAAGTTTTGCCGTAACTGCTGAAGTGTGAAGGATGTGAAGGACACACCCACATATATATAAAGCTCTCCCAAAGTGGGGACTGTCATTTGCCTCGGTATTTGCATGAAGACAAGCTGCTAGGACTTACTGATAAACTTGGAACAAGTGCTATAGATCTGTTGTTTCACAATCATGAAAAACTGTGAAAGTAAACCAATGAAAGAATAAAAGTTCAATCTGAGTTGTAATAGCAGTGCAGCATAGGAGAGGCTGTTTCAGAGAATAAATATATTAAGCATACAGTGCTAACAATAATAGCAGAACCTTTAATACAGCAGTAAAGATGGTTTAGAATCATAGAACCATTGAAGCATAGAATAGTTTGGGTTACGGGGGACCTTTAAAGATTATCTAGTCTAACCCCCCTGCCATGGGCAGGGAAACTCCCACTAGATAATGTTGCTCAGAGCCCCACCCCCAACCTGACCTTCAATGTTTCCAGCGATGGGACATTTACCACCACTTTGGTATGTGCTTCATATAGGTGCAGGCACAAATGCATTTTATACGTAGCAAACATTGTAATAAAGATCACTGAGCTCATGTTGATCAAAAATTGAGTGGCTTCATTAGCATGTTTTAAAATTGATAAATCCTGGTGATAGCCTAGTAGGCTGTGTTGTCCCAGGCCTAAGATCAGAGGAAGAGTCAGACAGTCTTTTTCTTCTGAGTTGTGTTTGTGTCTTTCTGGAACATAAAAAGCATGACTTACATACCCTTCCATAAAAATCATATGCCCTCTTTTAGTCTAGTTCCAAAATTACTCCAAGAACTTCAGTTTTCATGCTAGTACTATTTTTAAGACATATTTTGGACAGGGAAGCATTAGAGAATGTTCCAGCACTGAAGTTTGTAACTTAACATTAAATAATTAAATGACAGTGTTAGGTATAGAAAAGTTAAGGGGATTTCTTTGAAAGCTAGGAGTCAAATCAAGCCCCCTTAAGCCTGCTTTACTATTATTAATGGAGTATGATTTACAGAAAAGCATAAGATACGCATGATCTTTAAGCTCCTCTTATAATTCAGGGTCCTGATTCATGAGATTAGAACACAGGTAAGTGGCAAAACTAGAGATCCTACTTAACTAGAGAGGGTCAGGGAATTGCTTTTATTTTTGTTTTAATCTTTTTTACTGCAATGCTACATAGACTAATTATTTAGATACATTATGATGGCCAATAGAACAAAGAATGCATTAGTGTAAAAGAGGTTTCTGCAATATGACTTCATTATGGTTTTTCTAAAGGTTTACTTTACATGATCTACAGCACTCCTTAACCAGCACCTCCAGGTGGGCTAGGAAAATATGACATAAGGGAAGTGCTGCACAGCAATTTCCCGTTTTTGTTTCCACAAATATTGAAGATTATTTATTTGTTCATTTATGTGTTAAACATGCTTGCTCTGAACTTAGCAGTCTTTCTCCCCTGCCTTCATTTCCAGAGTGTGTGTACCCCTGGGTGTGTATATATAAATAAGTATGCAGATTATGCACATATAAATAAAATCTACATAGATGACTGATACATTATCACAGACAGAAACTGAAATGTGGAAGGGACTTAAACCTGCCTTTAACCATTTACTTGTTTTTCTGTGGAAAATAGAGTTTGGAAAAGCATCTGTTGTTCTGTTTGTTTTAATTTCATTGGAGTTTTTTGAATTTGTTTGCCTGTTTGGGTTTTTTTTGGGTTTGGTTTTTTTTTAATGAAAGTAATTATCATTATAACAAGTTAAGCATTGCATTTTATTCCTTTGGAGTGTGGTAAAGTATGTTTTTTCTTCAACTACGAGTCAAATCTTTGAACAGATCTGGCTTTCATTTTAGAAATAAAAAAATCTTTTGTGCTCCCCCTCCCCTTCCCTCCATCCCAGATTCCTAAGTCTGGATGAGCAATATGAATAACAGGATCAAATAAAAGTCATCCCCTGAGAGAAATTATCTTAAAAACTGGAAATGAAAATATGCCAGAAATACAAAAGAAAGCTCACCAGTATACATGCTTAAGACAAAAGTGTAGTTTTGTTTCTATTAGTAGTGTGTGTTGATATCAATGTTGGGGATTAATAACATATATTCATAAAAAAATCAATCCAATAATATTACAAATACAGA
Source organism: Struthidea cinerea (assembly GCA_013397865.1). NCBI lineage: Eukaryota > Metazoa > Chordata > Aves > Passeriformes > Corcoracidae > Struthidea > Struthidea cinerea. The sequence goes on from VZTI01001286.1 coordinate 1,818,971, forward strand.
TGAGAGAAATGTGGAAGTAATTCCTTTGATTTTCCCAAGTCTTGCAGGTTACTTTGTGGGACTTCTAGCCACTCCAATATAAAATTTGAAACACTTTAAAGTTATCACCAGGCCTGGCAAACAGCGTTTTCTTTTATTATTTCTGCTGTGTACAAATAATCCACTGCTAATCCTAGCTGGTTGATAAGCATCCTTCCCCAGGAAAAGCAGACACCAGGAAAAAACAAGTGAGTTCACATAGCTTAGGCCAGAATCAGAATCGAAACATTTTATTAATTTATTAATGACATGTAATTAACCCACAGTGAACTATAGACTCAGGATCAATATTGGTAATATAACAGATAAATCATGTTACCAGACACTTAGAGAGAATTAATAAACAGTTACATATCTCCCAGTCCCCATAAATCACCCCCAGAAGCACACCCTCCCCTTCCTTCCCCAGCAGGTCCCAGTCCCCAGGTAGCTCCTCGCTGTCACTGGCCAGTGGCAAATGCTCCCTGCCCTGGTGGGCATCCCTGCAGGTGTCCTCTTTCCAGCCATAGGCTGCTGCCTCACCTGGCAACCCTTCATGCTGCTTCTATGCCACTTTTCAGGCTGGATCCCTCTGTATTTCTATTTCTTTTACTCTTTTCAACAGCATATCTCTTCTTATTAATTCTCTGGATAACCTGGCTGACAGTGGCCTCCCTTTTGTTACACAGTTACAAAAAGGACATTGAGGCCCTGGAGCATGTCCAGAGAGGAGCAATGAAGCTGGCAAAGGGTCTGGAGCACAAATCTCCTGAGAAGCAGCTGAGAGAACTGGGATTGTTTAGCCTGGAGAAACTGAGGCTCTGGGGAGCCCTTAATGGTCTCTGTAACTACCTGAAAGGAGATTGTAGCAAGGTGGTAGTTGGTTTTTTCTTCCAAGTAACTAGTAACAGGACAAGAGGAAGTGACCTCAAGTTGCACCATTAAGGTGGATACTACGAAAAAGTTCTTTACTGAAAAGGTTGTCAAACATCAGGAACAGGTCACCCAGGGAAGTGGTAGAGTTACCACCTGTGGAAGTATTTAAAAGACATGCAGATGTGGTACTTAGGGATATGGTTTAGTGGTGGATTTGGCAGTGTTAATAGTTGGACTCAGTGATCTGAGAGGTCTTTTCAATGGTAAGTGTGGAGCAGATCCCCCCCTCCTGCCAGTTCTGTGCACATCACACCCCACAGAGTCACAGTCCTGCCTTAAGAGCTGGGGCTACCTAGACCACCCGATGTATGGATCACGGGAGCACCCCACAAAGACGTTTATGTTACAGCTGTAAATGGTAAAAATATTCCTCTGGGAAAAATTGTAGAATTGATTTCATACAGACTTAATTTGTGTTTGTTCAACATGTGTCATTTTGTTCATTTTACCATTTATAACCATACTTTGAGATTAAAGTAATTCACCTGGGTAAAGACAAGATGGGGAGGTGGTTAAGACAAGATGGGGAGGTGGGGAGACACAGGATGCAACTTAGAGGGATAGCAGTAGAAAACTTCAGGTGTCTTAAGATTTTACTGCTTAAATACAAGGTGGTTATCCTGGAATTCCAAAAAGTCAAAGAGAAATGTGGTCACTTATGCAGGAAAACTGGCCTGCCCTGTTTTAGGTATCTTAGACATTTTGGTTGGGACAAGAAGGATTGTCCTGTGCAAGTGATTATTTCTGTCCAAAATATTTGAAAGGAACGTAAATTGATTATTGTGGACTTACACAACAGTTTTAGACTTCTAAAATTGGACACGTAAACATGCAGTCTTTACTGCCCATGTGTAGACATCAAAGCAGAAATTACTTGAAATGTCTGCATCAAAGCATAGTTTCCTATTGAATTCCACAAAATATTCCCAGCACAATACACAGTAGAATTCTATCTCTTTACATATCATGATCCAATCATATAATAATAAAAATGAGCTTCCAACTGAAAGAATGTTCCTCCACACCTCATTCCAGTTGTGGTGGACTTCTTAAAAATCTCTATATACCTAAAGCAATGTGAGCACTGGTTTCAAGAGAGGGAGAGAGACAGTATTTGTTTCACAGATGATCCAAAATAGTTTTGCTATAGGAACAGATTTTTCCCTAGACTAAATTTGCATCTGCCTCTCCACTTGCTGTTCTTTACCACTGTTTGCCAATTCTGTTAATAAAAATCTCTAATAATGGGTAGTCCAGAACCTTCCAGAGACTACTTTTTTCAATATTTGGGTTTTTAATATTTTTTTTATGTTTAATATATCAATTTTTTTCATACTGTCTAATGTCAATCACTTTAGCTGGTCTAATTCCCAGGTGGGATATGGAGAATGGATTTTTCCATCCTTCTTTTCCTTGTGTGCAGCAATAGTTTGCATATTTGATGACTATTGCTACATTTTCCTTCTGCATACCCTTCTCAAGACTAAACAGTAACTGTTCTTCCTGTCTATCCTCATAATCATGATTTTCAGACTGTTGATCTTACCTGTTATTCATCACTGGATTTCCTCCAGCTGGGCCACAGCTTTCTTGAAACACTTTGTCCGAAACAAATGTTGATTTCTTCAGTTAAAGGTGTTGCCTACATGCTTTTTAACCAGTCTTTCAACTGCTTTTAATGAGGAACAGTTGAGCCAGATGTAAAAGAAAAGTCTTGGAACTGGTTTTTAGTTTGGTTGTTTGTTACTCTCTTCTGACAAAGGATCTCATAATATAAAGACTGTAATGTCAGAAATCATTAAGACTGATGTTACTTACCCTATAAAAAAGCACATCAGCTCTTCTCATTACCATGTCTGCATGGCTCTGAAAACTTTGAGGACCTCCATATCACAACTTTTTTCAAAGCTTTCTGCTCATTGTAGCGTCAGCTGATGGCAAAAGAAACTTATTTGTTAATTTATTTAATGAGGAAAAGGCCACAGCAAATAATTCTCATTTATCCCTGCGACCTGGCATTGCAGTGGCTGGGATCAGGCCCTTGGTCAATGCCAGCTGTCTAACTTAATTTTCTGCAGTCTATGGTTTTTCACATTTGTGCATCTGTAAGTTTTCCAGCAGCTTCATTGTGCCAATGAAAAGGAGAAATATTTCCAGATATTCTCGTTGCTGCATGTACTCTCACTGTACTTTTTTCCAACAACTCTGGTCAGAAGTTAATATACCAGGACAAGTTAGATTCCCAATATCTATGATGACTTTTAAACCAAGGATTAATGCTATTTAAATGGCTGTTCTTAATGACCTTGAATTCTTATAACATTTATTGTGCTAAATATAGAATTGCCTTGGGACGTGATATTGCATATTTCAGAATCTATTTGCACAGATTGGAATGGAGCTTTGAATTGGTGATTATTGCATATATTATTGGGTGATAATATTTATTATTATAATACTTGAAAGCTGATTTGGCAAGTGCCAATGGGGAAACTTGTATTCTTGACAGACTGCCATACTGGTAGTTCCTACAACTACAGAGAAAATTCTGATGTAAGGGTTTATCTCTTTTCATTAGCTGAAACTGGAACAGAGAAAATAATAAAAATACAGCCATGCATGCATGTTCAAAATTGTAAATAAAATTCTCTTCTTCTTCTTCTTCTTCTTCTTCTTCTTCAGTCATAACTTTCTGCATTCCCTTCACTGAGTATTATCATACAAGGGTTTACTAGCAGATTGTTCCCTCAGAGAGTTCATTTAAATGAAATATATTCATAGACATTTGTAAACACAATTATTTGAACCAAAACAGAAAAGTTGAGCTGATTCACTCCTGGAACAAAATACACTGCGTGCCTCATGGATTCAATCAAAGATAACCAATGACATTCAAAACTCCGCTATTGATTATTCTCAATTATTTCTTCCTAAACAATTTAAAAATAAGAGGTCCGTGAGACTATTGTGTGAATAGCAATTCAACTAGCAAAAAAAAAAATCTAAGAAAATTATAAGGGCAAGTAACACAGAAGATGGACATGGAGAGGGAATCATTTATATGGAAAGGTTATAAAATATAGAACTCAGAAAATACCATTTGAAATTAAGAATAGATTTTAGAGTTGGAACAGGAATGGATAGAATTGATTTATGAAGCATGGAACTATATAAATTTGTTTAGAATGTGGAATCAGTTACATTATTCAGGTCTAGTGTGTTTATTACTTTAACCCATCATGCTCTGCCTCAGCACTCAGAGTGACAACACATTAAATAAATATTCCCATTCTTTTGTTTCACTTAGGAAATATGTATACTGCAAATATATTTCTGATGCCAGAAGAATGAAATATTTACTTGCAAATACAGTACATATAATGGCACTTTGAAGCAAAATTTACTTAGTAGGTACACGTCTATTAGATTTTTGATTTGGTAACATTTTTCCCTAGGATAACAACTATTTGGCAACAATCAAGATTTATTTTGCTGTAGTCACTGTTACATGTGAAATCTCTGTCAGATCTATATAGATTCAGGACGTAACATACAGCAAAAGGTACCTTTTCTTTTATTCTGCTTAATGGTGTGGCTTATTTAAAAATAAATATGTTTAAAGCTCCAGGCATTCTGGGAAGTCACTGCGGCAGATGTTGTTCATTAATCCCAATAGCAGATTAAAGTTGGTGGATGTAAGTAACTGGTGAAATGAATTGGAACTGTATGTGAAAAGAACAAAATAGACTACAAACTAATAAACTGCAGGACTTATGGTGTAACCTGTAAAAGTAAGTAATAGCTAGGGATCTTTGCTATATTGAGATTGTCTTGAACTCACACTTTGTGATAAATAGAAGTATTATAGTATTTAGCTTCTGATTTCCATTCAAAACGAAGTGTGTTTTAGTTTTTTACCCTTTCCTGGTCTGATGAATTACAAAGGCCTGTAATAAAAGCTGACTTTAAAATGTAAATTGGCACCTACAGTGTTACACAAATCAGTGGGTCTTTCATGTTTTGAGATAAAATTATGAAGAGTGGTAAGGCCAGAATTTCAGAAGAAACTTAATCTTCAGCCTCAGTGAAGGAGTTAAGCTTGGCAACTTGTTTACAGCTCTGCAGTTTACCAAGTTCAGGATAGACATTCACACAGCTAAACTGCAAGGCTGGATGTGAACCTGCTTTGCTAAACTTTGGTCTTTCAGGTCAGTAGAAAAATCTGTTGCATAAGTTGTGGTTGATACAGGCCAACATGCACAATTTTGTGAGGGGATTTTCTTCACATTGAAAGAGTAAAGATATTTGAGATGATGTCTCATCCCCTTGGTTTCAAAGCACTTTTCTCTGAACACTTGTGTGTCTTCTTCTGAACAGACTTGAAATAGAAACACATTGTCCAAGCTTTAACCAATCTGTTTCCTATCTGGTTTTCTAGTCCAAACTGTCTGTTATAATCCACTAACTTAGAAGGAACATAGGGATTTACTTCCTTTCCTCCCCCATGCCTTTTTGATGAGATAACTTTGATGATACCATTCTCCATCCTAGACCTTTTTCTGGGAGAGGAGAGGACAAGGAATAAAGATCTAGTAGGAGAAGGTAACTGATCCCCCAGACTCAAATTTACAGGGACTTTTGAGATTCTTTTAAAATAAATATTAGTTTCTGACTTCTGTTAGAGGCAGAAATCCCAAGACTGGATAGTATCCTGCCGTATCCTCTAAAGTATCTATGAACCAAGGTACGTGTAATGGAATTATTACACTGAAGGACTTTTTTTATACCGCTGCTGTGAAGGAAAGACTGGTGATTAGTGCTATCACTAACAGACTGTGTCATTATATTATTTAGGAAATTAAGGTGACACAATGCAGCTGCTGTGATTTCAAATCTTAAAACCAATTATTGATTGGTAAAAGAATATAATCTCAGATATGACTCTTTATAGTGTTTAAATTTTGACACTAAACTGAAGTGTCCTAATACTGATAAATTTTCCCACTTGAAATAGGCTTCCTCTTCTTCAAAACATGGCTAATAATGTCAGACTCATTCACCTGACACAATTAGTAGCTGTAGTGGAAGAAAAAAGATCCAAATTCCTCTGGGTCTAACATTTGTAGCTCAGAATGTCTCAACTATTTAAAATTATTATTTATGAGTCCCTTTTTATTTTAATGTAGAAACACTAGAATATACAGGTAGTAAATTGTCTGTACTTCAAACAGTTTTTAATCATTCACTAATATTATATCATTTTAGTGAATAATTGCAAAATATATATATATAATATTATATCATAATATATAAAAAAATTCATACTACAGCTTAATGGCAGCAATGAGATTCCTAGAGAAGAGGGGCAGACAGATATTCAACATACACCCCACACTAAGATACTAAGCTGAATCTGACATTATCATTCCCTTAACAGCTATTTATAGACAGTTATTTGTAAGATTACCCTTCAAAAGCATTTTTTTTTAATTTCAAAAGTCCTGCAGGAGTTGTGGCAAAATAATTGAAGCTGAAGTAGTTGTGGGAGAGCTACCACTTCTAGAAAAGGAAGTATGATGAATCAAAGGAGTGACAGGCACAGCTCAAGGCAAACCACAATTAAGACTCTTAAACAATATTCTAACTAAAAAAATGTCTTAATTTGAGAACTTAAAAACCCCTTAATTTTCCAGGAAGGGAATTTTTAACACTTTCTGAAATTTGACCTCTGGGTTTTGCCAATTTATCTACATTATATTAAGCTAATTTTGCATCTCTATATCTTTGATGCCTATGATAATCTTCCTAAAGAGAATGGGGAAGAGCCTGGAGGGGATATGTTATGTGGAGTGGCTGAGGTCACTTGGTTTGTTCAGCCTGGAGAAGAGGAGACTGAGGAGAGGCCTCATTGTGGTCTTCAACATAATCACAAGGGGAAGTGGAGGGACAGGTGCCTATGTCTTCACTCTCATGACCAGTGACAGGAGGAAATGGCCTGAAGTTGTGTCAGAGGAGGTTTAGGTTGGATATCAGGAAAAGGTTCTTCACCCAGAGGGTGATACCGTGACAGGCTGCCAAGGGAAGTGGTCACAGCACCAAGCCTCACGGAGTTCAAAAAGCATTTGGACAATACCCTTGGACATATGGTGTGATTCCTGGGAAAGCTTGTGCACAGCCAGCAGTTGGAATCAATGATCCTGATGGGTCCCATCCAACTCATAAGATTCCGTGATTCTACAAATACTTTGTCAATAGACCGGTATATAGCAATCACTGAACTGAGAGTGAGGAAGATAAGGCAAAAGCATTTGAAGCTAAAATTTTAAGGAATAATAAGTCCATTAAGCTGCCCCTCTGTTGAATTTAAAATTAAAATGCAAATTACCTGAGACTGATATTGGGCCATAATGAATAGGACATTATTCACTGAAGAGTGTTCACTATTCGTTATTGAAGATACAGCATGACCAAAGAGTCAATGTTTCTTCTGATTAAAGCAATGTCTCAGCTGATCAGCAAACCTTGAGAATTGTCTCATATTTCTGTTGCTTAGTGCAACATATTTTATTCTGTGAAGTATATTTTGCTCACTATTATGAGCAGAAAATGGTATGCAAAGCTGTCTCTATAGCCAGACTGGTCTTTCACAGTGTTTGGCTTTCAGCCTCTCAAAGCAGAGAAACTAGAAGGTAGTTCTGCAAAATAAATTCCAAACTACAATATGAAGTTATAAATTAATAATCACCTCAATTAACTTAAAAATAATTTAAAGAAAAGACAACTAGAAATAGTTCACTACATGAGCTCATTAAACCTAAAAAAAATAGGTTTTGAAAAATACATTATAAATGTAGACAAAATGAAATCAATTTATAAATAAAAAAGCTGTATTTAAATGTTTGCACCTTGAGAAGCAGTTTTCCTTACATGTCCTGTGTTATAACTGTATTCGAGCAAGGTTAACTAATTTTTCTCTTTTCAGTCCTACTTTTTGCCACTGCACTTTGCTGAACTTTCATAACCTCTGAACTTGCATAACATCACAGACAGTCAATACTTTCAAAAACTGGAGACATCTTGTTTCTCTGAAGCAGTATTAGAAGGCTACAGGTAATTCTGTTGGGAGTCTGCCACTCTCTGACTAAAAATATCCTTATAAAGGTTTTGACTTTTCCTGGAAGGGGTTATAATTCCATTCTTAAATCAAAACTGAATGTCTTCAGTATCTCAAATGTTGCCAGTCTCAAAAGGTGTATTTCTCATTTAAATTGTAACAAATCTTAAAGTACCTTGAAATGTCTGAGTATGATAATAGATAATATAGGATGCTATTAGTGATTTACAAAGCCAAGTGTTACGTTTTCCTCTGGTAAAGTTTTCTCTGCTATTATTAATGGATAATAATTTACAGTTCAGATAACAGTACTAACTATTGTAACTGAAGGTTGATGATAGATAGACCACATTTTAAAAGAGTTTTTTCCGGTACCTTCTGGCTTTTGTCTTATAGATTAAGATTCTCACCTAAGAAGTAGGGTAAACAAGAGAGGCATTTAGCAATTTTATATAATGAAGACCACTTCAGAGATAGTATTAAGAAATTTTAATATCCCCAAATATTTAAGCTTACATACTTTGGTCCAAAATTTTGCATTTGTCTATAATGGAGGAACATGTGTAACAGTTTTGCTCATCCCTGTCTTTGCATGCACATCTTGGCTAAGTCTGCCAAGAGCTTTCATGCTCTGTTTCCTGAGAGAAGTGATTGTGTTCTTCCTAACACTGAAAAAGAGGAAAGAAATTTATTTTTTTCTCTCATCACAACATGAATTTTAAAATGTGATATGAGTTTTCTATAAAGCTGTAAAAGGTGAAAAAACATTCAGAATATTTACATCACAATTTTCTGATACTTGATCTCCTAATATTTGGGATATAACATTCTTCTTTGGTACTTTTACTGACAGTATGAAAAGAATGGAGAACACTAGCAAGGACTTTCCAGACTTCTAAAAAAGTGCATCATGCTGAATGAATCACTATCAGAACACAATTTTACTCTCTCCATTTTATTTTTTACTGCTTCCTTTTTCATTTTTTAATCTGATTTTCATGATTATTCATTTGAGTCATCCTCTCAGTTTTTTATCTCACTCCTAGCTGGACATAAGCATCACCAGGATATAAACATAACTTTTGAAGACCCGAGATGAATCTTGTTTATTCACATTGAAAATGTTATTCATTATAACGTGTATCTTTTAATCTTTAAACTTTGGACACGATATTTTTGTTGTGATCTGCAGGGGGGAAATGCTGTTTGATCAGCAGCTTGCTTTCTCTGGAAATCCCTTCAAAACTAACTAACTAATCAGACTTCTACTCTTGCCTCCTTTTCTCTGTTTCCATTCTTTCTATGAGTATTTCTATTAATAAAAATAGCAACCATAATTATAACAATGTGAAGCAAACAAAAAACCACAACCTAGTAGGCATTTATTTCCTGCAGGCACTAGTTTGCCAAGGACATCTAAACAACTCTAGAGTCTTTCAAGGTAACTTCAGAAAAGATCTGTGTTTTACCAACATTTAGAACTGTTATTCTGCTGACGTAAGATGCTGCGGTCTGACTGTGAACTGACTTTATAGCTTAACTTCTGGGATAAATCAAGGAAGCCAAGTAATTGATTGTAATCACAAGTTACTCACTGTCTCAGATTTTCCCCCTGTTCACATCAGGTTTACAACAACATATTCCTGCCCCACGGAAGATTCTCCTGTCTGATATCACTGTTACTGTGGGGATCATTCTACTACCTTTAGCAGAGGTACAGGGTTAGAGTCACATGACATTACCTTCTCTCTAACATCCAGTATTACAGAGTAGTAATACTACAGTAGTATTACTACTTTGTAATACTACAAAGTCTTGTAAGTATTTTTTGCATGTTCAGATTGTGTCCTGTATTTTTATTTAAAGTGAGTAATTTTGTAGTGCATTAAGAGATAGAGACAGAGACAAAAATATTGGAGAAAAACTTCTAGATCTTCATACTCAACGTGGTAAGGCATTAAGAGTAATAGTACTGAGCATAATTCCAGAAGACTCTGTAATGAAGAAAAGGTGTCCTTCTTACTCTTCTCCACCAACCCTTCCCTCCCCCCGCCAAAAAAAAAAGCAATTAATCTAGTGTGAAAGTCATGGAAGAGGCAAGAAACCTCTTTTTTCCAGAGCAGAGAGGTTAAGTATGTATTAATGTATTAATGCAGAGGTTTATCTAGGGGACAGAGACATAATAGCTAAGTAACAAGTTACCATGAGTGGACGTGTGAAGCTTCACCTCCAGAAAACCGAAGGATAGACGATGCTACATGCAACTGTAGTAACCCTTCATCATTCCCCTTCCCAAGTATGTAAATACATCTTATACACACAGCAGAAACAGTTATTGAAGATCACAGAGGAGGAGCTTGGAATTATAAAACATCAGGCCCAGGATGATATCACAGTCGTACCTCAAACTATACTGAAGAGGTTAAAGTAAAATATTTGATTTCTAAGGAAAAACAATGATAAGATGTCTGATAGAACAGTTCAGGTGAGAGGATATGTCAAAGCTTCTCTCCCCCAGACATCATCTTTCACAGCCTATATCTGCAGCAAATCAGTAAACTGTGCTGCAGATATTGTCACAGTTATTTGAAACTTTTTGCCATGTAATTTGTATCTGGAGCACTAAATGTGATTATGGAATTTTTTTTTTCAGTAGGGTCTACCTGTACACTTTCTTTCCTCTTGAGTGAGGTTATCTAGATTTAGTAGCTTACTTTTCCTATGACCACATTTTTTTCTCTTCGTTTAATATAATTAACATTATTCTTGGCTTCATTTTTTAAGTCATAACATACTGTTATATATCCCTCAAAGAATGTTGAAACGTGCCAAATACATAAACAAGGAATATGGACTAAATTATATTTTCATTTTTGTCGACTTAATTTAGTCTCCTGTAATCCTTCTATCAATATGTTCCACAGTATTTCTTTTTCACCCATTCCAATAACACTTGAATCATAACCTTGGTTGACCTTTAAGGGTGAGTGGGTTAGGAAGAGGGAGAAATGCCAAAATACCGTACTGCAGGATGCAAGTCCTGAAGAATATGTTCAAGTTTTATCTTTTCAGATCATGCTTTCCCCAAATCATATGGGACCTAAAGATTGAACTCTGTCTTTATTTACAACTGCTTGAACGAATTCTGAGGGTAATAGTACTAAACAATGATTTTTTTGTGCCTTTCATCCAAATTTGTGTATGGAAAGTTGTGTTGTATTTGTGTATTGAACTGCCCTACTGGATCTATGGTTTCATAGACAATACTTCATGAATAATTTGACTGGGTTGACCCAAACTTATTTTCATTAGTTTAATAACTATTTTAAGTGTCCCTGAGGCACACTACTAATGACTTACCTGAACCTGGACTTCATGCCACTGATCACAAGCCTTTGAACCCAGGAGTTTGCCCAGTTTTAGATCCACGTCACTGTCCACTTATCTGGTGCATATGCAGTCAACTTGTATATGAGAATAGGACAGTCTTGAAAAATTTACAAGAGCCGATATAGGCAGCATTCACTGGTATCCCCTGACTACAAAGCAGGCCAATCATCTCATTGTTGAAGGTTCTCAGGCTCCTAAAACATGATTTTCCTGCCATAAATCCATGTTGGCTGCTTTCTGCAACAAGGAAGAATGGGAAACCAAAGAAAAGTGACCTTGGCAGTGTACTTGGGAGGTAATTTTCCTTCTTTGGCACTTTCTTGTTTTGAAACATGGATTATTTTAAAATGTCTTAAAGGAAATGTGTTGAGCTCTTTTTTCAGTAAACCAAGGGTAATTTCTGTCAGATATTCCAAAATTATCTGTGATAATAATAGATAGTGAGCAATTTTCTGCAGAAAACTTGCAATTAGCCCTATTTATCCCTATTTTAATTATGTGATTTATAGAGACAACTCGTGAATACTTCTACGCTATCCAGACATATAGCAAAAAGTATTCCCATGGCAACATGAGATGGGTCTGCTCCATGTTATCCTTGTTTCCCAAACCACACAGGCTGGTTTTCTCTTAGAAGAACCTTTTGTGAATTAGGAATGATCTGCCGCAGATATGGCCCTTGGGCTGTTCACAGTTCCGTTTGTGAAGTTTCTCCAGTTGTCTGTAAGACTCCATGTGCTGTCTATTATACTTCCGGAGCAACTTAAATCCTACAGCAAGCAATAACATAAAATAATAATTTAAATGAAGAGCAGGCTACCATGCTGTTGGAATTACAAAGACACTGATACTTGGAAATGAATGAGGGAAAACAACTGCTGAAGCCCAGCTGCTTTAAAGCAGTCCATGGCAAAACATTCAATGGTCATATTGTGCTGCTTGGATGAGGTTCAATAAAGGTGTGCTCTGAAAAAAAATTGTTGTGGGAGATTGCTTCCTCAAAACTATTGGAAGCTGAGACCATGAAATTTAGCACTATTGGTCTCCAGGACTTCAACTTGAATGCGAATCGTTGTAGGCAAAAGCTCTCAATGATGAGAAATAGAACTTATCTCATGCTTATAAAAAATAAAATAATAATTTAAAAGCAAATGAACACACTACACACCATAACCAAACAGATTAATCAAAAATCAATGTAGAAAAAGCCATATTTTAACCTAGTTCCTGGAAGTCTGAAGATTTTAAGAAAGAAAAAAAAAATAGGAATATTAGGGATTCCTGTTTAATTGCTTTAGAGAATACTTATCTCTAAGAAAACAGAAAATTCAGTACAAGGATATAGAGACATTTATTCTGTTTTGAATCATTCTGTGGGCTTCCACATGGCTGCATTTAAAAGTCTACCTTGAGTGGCAAAGTATCTGGGTAATATTAACTGACACTCAAGGAGAGACCTTGTTGTAGTCTTCATCACCATCAAAAGGGGAAGCAGAGGGCCAGGTGCCAATATCTTCACTCATGACCAGTGACAGGACTTGAAACAGCCTGAATTTTTGTCCGGGGAGGTTTAGTTTGGATATCAGGAAAAGGTTCTTCACCCAGAGCGTGGTTGAGCTCTGGAAGAGGCTCCCCAGGGAAGTGGTCACATCACCAAGCCTGACAGAGCTCAAGAAGCATTTGGACAATGCTCGCAGGCACATGGTGTGACTCTTGGGATGTCCTTCATAGGGCCAGGAGTTGGACTCGATGATCGTGATGGGTCCCTTCCAAATCAACATTCTACGATTCCATGATTCTTTGATATATGAAGAGCAGACTGACTGTTCTGTTACATGAAACACTGACATCCATACAAAAAGTTACTGTCAAAAAGCCTTGAGGAATACTGCTTTCAAGTCATTTAATCAGAACTGTGTATTACGCCTACTGTTCCTGCGTTTCTGGGTACACAATTCCCAGATGAAATGTGGGAACACATGCCATGCAGCACATACATAGCTAAGTCTAATACACCTGGAACAGGTTATCTCTGCTGGGCATGGTCAAGTGAGCTGTATGCACACATGGAGGTAAACTATGCATGCACACTGGTCATTTGTCTGGAAATTCAGAAAAGAAAAAAAAAAGGTCTTAATTCCTTTTTTTCAAGCCTGAAGAAAATTACAGTTAAGCTAAGGGAACGAAGATGCATGGCCACCATGGTTTTCTTGTCCTTAAAAATATGGTCACAACTTCTCTTTCTGTATCAGAGACAGTAGATATTAATAGCTGATGGAATGGTGTCTGTTTTAGGAGAAACGAAGCTACAGTTCAAAGGTTTTGTGCCAATTTAATAGCATATGTGTTCAAGAATACAGTCTCAATCATTTGCTGGAAGATGTTTCCTCACTGTTCTCATTTCCTTTGTTCCTGGTTTGAGCTCATCTCTATTGTTCATCTTTTGGAGAATTTACATTATTGTGATGATGCTGAAATGAGTTACTAGAGGGTTAAACTTTGAAAAGTTAATTTGTCTGGCTAGTTTTGGCATTAATGAACAAGTTTCAGCAGCTGTCCTTAATGCTCTGCGTAGCTTGTCCCGAGTTTATTTTCTCTTTATAGGAGGTATCATTAAAATAATCTGAAGAAGTGCAGTAGAGGATGTAGGAATTCTTCTTCCTCATTCCTTGCAGAACACAGACTTGACCAAACACAGCCCTGAGCAACTTGATCTGAGCAGACCTGCTTTCACCAAGGGTTCAGACCAGGTGGTTTCAAGCTTGCTTCCAGTCTGGATTACTCTGTGATTCTGTGATCTACAAAATTCACTGAGTTAGGGAGTAATGATATGGAAGATTATCCCTGCATTTGGAAAAACAGCAAATGCTGGTCATATGAGTGTAATCATCTAAAGGCTTTTTCTCTTTCCAAAGAAAAAAATATTTTTTCAGAAAGAAATTTATAGAAAATTCACACTCACAAGTTCAAGTGGCAAACTACATTTGTAACAGGAGATTTAGTAAATATCAGGAAACCTTAAGTTGGAGAATTGTAAATTGCAGGCAAAATTCAACCCAGATCACTATGCAAAAAGAAATTGTGTGTACAGTTTTCCAGAAACCAGGGGAGTGTAATTTATTTGACAGTAAAAACTTTGCAATCTAGTTGGGTCATGTTGTTTTACTCTGAGCTATCTTGCTGCCTGCAGTAATGCCATTTATAGTTTAAGCAATTACTGATCATGAGTGAATATTTTGTAATCTTTTCTTCAAATACTCATTTTCTAGATGTATAAATATTTTTAACAGATAAAAGAAAAAAGGAAAATTTAACTGAAAGGACAATGTTATTAAGGTAAGAATAAATTTAAAGTTATTTTCTCAGTAAATATGTAAAATAGATCTGACACATAGTTGCATCTGACTGATTTTTTCAGAGTTGACTTTTGAAAGATGGCTTTCCATTATTGAAATTTGGTGTATTTATGCCTAAATATACTTTTGCAGCAATTCAAAATGAAGACATAAAATGTGTCCTTTTTTCTATTCTAAAACAAAAATATTATTTCATTTACATGAATGCTAATTTAGTTTGAAAATCTATTCAAAACCAATTATGACAATAAATGGGGAGATCTGTTTCTTGCAAATTATTCCGGGTGGTGATGAAAGCATTAACACCCTTCCTAATACTGATTTCAGCCAAGCCATCAGAAACATATCATATAATCATATTTGACATGCAAGTGTAGAGAAGTTGAGAAAGCTTCTCCCAGGTCTATAGCAGAGTACAGAAGGAGTGCAGGAAGAATCACCATGCCTGCCTGGGCAGGAGCCCAGTGTCTGGCTGAGCCATCTTTCTGACTTACAGGTTCAGGCTCAGACCCATAGGTATGTAAATATATCATTGTTTAACTTTATCTAGTAACATTGCATGTCCCAACTGTACCCGCTTGAGTTTCTGCTGTTTCTTGTGCCACAGATTCACTATGCCAGGTAGATTTTACAAAATGGATTACCTCTCTTCTTCTGTTTGTTTGTCAGTATAACTTGCACATCACTTGCACAACATTTATGACAAAACACCAAGTATATTCGTAGTAGTGTTTAGGCAGGTAATTGTCCAGAATCTCTGCGTGTAAGTAAGAATTTATTAGAATATTGTCTAGCTTTTGCCTCTACTTTTGATATCTTCTGAAAAATAAAACAATTAAAATAAGACCATATCAGACTGTTTCCAAATGCAGAATACTGCATCAATAATGTAGCTCACCCAGCAATGCAGAGGTAACTGAAAGTTAGTTAGTTATCCTCAAGTTCAGAACCCAAGCATTTTTGTGGACTCAGTGGGGATAAATGGGGCTCTGAGGAGAGTGATTCTCTTCATTATAAGATAGGAGTACTGAAAAGCCTGAATCTTCTGCAGAAAATCTTTACTACCTATCAGCTGTGAATACTGTCTGGAAAAGGTTACTGGTTAAAATCACCAAAGTTTTCCTGGACAAAGGATAGTTCTACACATCTCTTTTTTATTATGCTTTCCACCTTATCATGCACCCCTCAGCATATTTGTTTATAAGATATAGTACAAGACTGACCATCGGACTGACACGGTATGGCTATTCTTGCATTCAGTGCATGTATTACCTCACAGATGTAGAATTATTTAGGAACAGAAGCCTATCATTCATGTAAATGTGGAGGCAAACTTCAACAAACGAACCCAATATATATACACAGTTTTGTCAGCCGTTCTGGAAAAGGCAAATAATAAGCTTTTTTCCACATCTAAAGCATTATATTTTGTCTAAGTGGCATGAGATGAAGATGTTCTGTCTGGAGACGATTACAAAGAGCACTGAAGTAATTGCATCCATCTTTTCGACCAACTTTTTTTCCTGCTTTTCATTATATAATTTGTGTGTATAAATTTAATCATCTTGGTGGCTGACAAATTAAAAATAAATAAATAGGGATGCATTTTGCGGTTTATACATAACTTGTCAAGCTGAAAGGTTGGAAACATATTTCTTCTTTCATTCAAAGGAAAGCAGTTGACACAGGATACATTTCTTTATTTTCATGTGACAGTATACTTCTCCTTAGCTGTGGGTGGTGAGTTGCACTGTGGTGTAGATCTGCCTTATACAGGAAATAAATATGTGAGATAATTGTACAAAGGAGGAAAAATTACTGGCGGAGGAAGTGAGGAAGAAAAAAGCTTCCCTAACATCTGTTCATTGCATTACAAAGGATCAAATTCAATTATGTACCAGACCCCTAGAATTATGAAACTTTCAAAATATTCTTTTTATGGTTTCTTAATCTCTGCTTCTTTTAAACTTCAAGGCTGCTGTCTGGTTATATTTTTAGATAATTTTTTCGTTCTTAATTTTGAAAATATATTTCCCAAATCTCAATTTTTACATTTTAAAATAGATGGTTCTAACAGCTGGTATTTTTACAAATGTAATAAACATCAAATGTGTTTATAATGAACATGTAGGATATGACAGAAGAAGAAATTAATCCATAAGCTGGATATTTTGTGTTTGTTTTTTACGATTATTCCAGGAAATAAGCACCCTGTCAGAAATACTCATGGAACTAACAAGTAGAAAGGTCAAGAAACTCTGAAATGTATAGATGTTTCCCCAGCAATGAAGTATAAGAAAATGACCCTGATGCTTAATTGCATTTAGCATTAAAAAAAGTTGACAAACTCTCTACAACTGAAAAAAGCTGGATACATAAAACTCAGTCTGGGATTTAAGTGCATCCAATCTGGGAACATATTGATCCAGCTGTTTTTTGGTTGTCGTTTTCATTAAGAAATGAAGTCACCAAACCTCAGAGACCAATACCTTATCACTTACTCTAAAGAACATTGCTGACACTTCTTTTCTGTACTCTAACCAGAAATGTCCTGCTTGGCTTCAAGAACTAAGCACCAAAAGAAATAACATTAAAGTATTCCAGGAGAAGGATCACACCTTTCTATTGAAAAATGCACCCCTTACATATTGCGTGGTTTGTATAATTAAATTTTTTATGCAAGACAGATTCAGGTTTCACTAGGAATCAGACCAGAAGTCAGGGCTTGCAGTTTCTCATTCTTGTTGCAGTGGCACATGGATATTGCAAACAGCTGAAGAAAACAGCTTGGACAGAGTTTTTAAAAACAAGCAGACAACGATGGAACAATACTCAAACGGACCCCATTTCCCTGATGGCCTTGAACATTTATTCTGACTTCCTTCTTGGAGTGTTCTAAGAGTTCTTTTCAAGAGTTATTCTAAAAATCTTCCATTGTTATGATTTAACCTTTAACAAGCTTGTTGGGTAACTGTCTGGTATGCTGAAATTTTGAATTTATCTTGACTGTAGCTAAAACCACCCAGGCTGACATTTGTCTGCTTTATTTACAGTGTAGAAATGGTTAATATGCTGTCCTTAAAGACACTGTCTGTGTCTTCATTTTACAAAGTGAGACAAAAATAACCCAGTGAAGCACAAAAGTGAAAAAACCCAAACCATACTATGAAGTGCTTTATATTTTAATTTTGCTGATGGAAGTGTTTTCATACATAATCCCCATGATGGTAGCCAGTGCTATTAGTAAATCTAATTAGCTATTAATGACTACATTTGGAAAGAAATTTTTACTCAACTAGAAATATTTGTAAACACTTTATGTGAAATATCAATTTCTTGCGTGAAATCTTATTATTTTGTGGAGTGATTATTTGGAAAAAAAAAGATGGATAATGGGAGATGAAGTATAATGCATCAAAAAATACCTTAATGGAGAAATATCCATATTTGTCTAGAAAATCACTGGTTTTGTTTATTATAAACAATGAATCCTCTATGGTCAAAGCAGAGACAGATGAGCAAAGTGCATTCACGCTGCACTCAATACAGTTGCTGCTGTTACTTATTTGTCTTCTGTTTCGTACTTCAAGAGATGCATTTTCTTCATGATCTCCATCTCCTGTTGCAGGAAAAATGTGCCTAAGCTTGGAATCTTTTGTTTCTCAGACTAACAAAATCCACTTGCCTCTAAACATATAGTTAATAAAATTAATTCTGAAAAAACAAACCAAAATAAAGAAAACTGTACAAAGCAGCTCATTATTCAATAAAAATGGGGATTCTACATACTGAAGAAGAATACAAACACTCAGAAATGCCAAAATCTAACTTTCAAATGTACTGTTATTTATTTTCTAATGGACAACACCGAATGCCTTGTAGCCCCTGAGAATTATTAAACTTTATGACAAAGTCCTAAATACATTTTCAAAGAAACAACTAGAGTAATAAGAACTAACCTCACTATAGATAATACGAGTACTTATGGAGCTTTTTTTATTTGGTCGTTGGTTTTGGTTTGTGTTTTTTGTGGATTTTTTTTCCCACAGGAATAAAGGTCTAATAGTGAAAACAAGAAGTGACAACACAACCAGGTTGGTTCAACGAGGCAAAGTTTAGAGTTTGCTATTAAATGCAAAGGAAAACAAATGAAATCTCTTTCCAAGCTGGAAAAAGAACCTATAGAAACAAAATATACTCATTAAATAAAATGTGAGGAAAAAATATTTTAAAAGTATTCTATCTTTAATAACCTGCAAGTGTATTAAAATTTTACCAGTTTTTTGGGTTTTTTTTGGTTTTTTTTGTTTTTTTTTTTTTATGTCAACATTTTTCCCTTTTCATTCTAATTTCTGTGTCTGGCCTCAGTGAAATAGTAGCCAATTTTTTACAGCATATTTAATCTATGCTTTGATTTCACTGTTTACTTGATCAAGTGTTCCATCTCACCTTTCTGCAGAGAAAAAGTAGGGGACTATCTAGCAGTGTATAAGTGGTACGACAAGCTGTGAAATAAGAACATATAATCCTAATGACACTGTGTCTTGGGAGTAGTATAAAACGAGTGCCATGACTTGAATTTTACTATCCGAAATAGTGACAGATAAATTTCTCCTTTGTTTCTTTTCTGCTTTCAAGGAAAAAGCTCAACTAATGTAATATGTCAATAAAAGATAACATCCCTTAATGAATCTGGACAATGACATGTGAGAATGGAGTTGAATTTCTGTCCCATTCACTCTTCCTACCTGCTTGCAGCCTTTTCTCCTCTGTTAATATCAATATAGCTACACTGGAAGTTCTAGTAAAGACAAGATGCTAATGCTGATGTGTCATTTCTGTAGGCATAGCATAGTCCACGCTGAGAGTTATTCCTAGGTATAAATCTGCTCTACAAATTGATTAGGAATAAAGTATGTATTTATATTTGACAGATCTGCTTGTGCATAGCTGTTTGTTTAAAATGATCTCTATTAATTTAAATAGATTTTTTTTCCCTCTCTCGTTTGTCCCTCACAAGATCAAGACAGGTATAAAAGGGGAACATCATCATGTTTGTATATTGTCAGAAGAGCTCTTAATTTCTAATTACATAGCCACACGCTCTCCTGCACTACCATAACTTACTGAAATTACCAAGGTGCCACCAAGGCTATAATTTGGTCTGCATAAAATTGTTCTTGTTGTTGAGGATGAAAAACTCAGAAATAAATTTAGGTAGGCAGACAGTCATTTAGAAATGTTACCCACTGCATTTCACCTACAGAAGCACATCAAATAATGGGCACTCTACAGCAACACTTCTAAAACCAAAGATTTAGACTACTTAACTCTTTCATCCTTTGGATTATTTTGTTTCTAATTAGTTGTTTCCCTGTTACACTTCAAAATTACAAATTTTGATAAATTAAAGGTTTGAATAACTTCAGAAAAATTTCTTCCCGCTTTAATTTTTTCCTATAAATGGCTCTTCTTTCCAACAACTTTGCTCTGTAAAGCAGGAGTAATTTTTTTTTTTTTTAATTCAAATAATAATAATAATAATAGTTGCATTTAAACAAGCAACAAAACCAAAGCATTTTTATTACTATAACAGGAAAATGTGAGAAACTTTCTGGATTTCATTTTGGCCTTCCCTTTTGACTCCTTGTTTTACATAGAAAATATGCTCAAAAATAGCTCTGGATTTCATTTTGGCCTTCCCTTTTGACTCCTTGTTTTACATAGAAAATATGCTCAAAAATAGCTCTGGATTTCATTTTGGCCTTCCCTTTTGACTCCTTGTTTTACATAGAAAATATGCTCAAAAATAGCATAGATTGGCCAAGTCTAGAATACTAGAGAAATGATCAGATTTGTGTGACTGTTGACCAACTCCAGATTAGTGAAGTAGCTGGGAGCAGTTTCTGGTCGGTAATAGCTTGAACCCCTACCTACGTTATTGTCTTTGATTTTAAATAGAACAGAAAAATAATAAAATAGCCTGACTATCCATTAAAATTATTAATGTTTATGCTATTATAAACCATCTGCTCTACAGGCTATTTCTTCCATGCAACTAGTTCAGCAACATATGATAATCTATTATCTGCTACAACTTGCCCTTTCATTATTAAAACTGTGTTTTCAAAAATCCAGCGAAATCGCAAGACAAGCAAATGAGAGATTTGAGTTTCTAACAAAGGTTTAAATGGTACACTCTCTTATTATTCATACACCTTTGTTAGAAACCCACATCTCCAGAATAGTGTGTACTTTATGCTATACATAAATAAAAACTTAGCCTGAATTTATTATTAAATGTTGGGTAGATAGTTTATGATTTCTAAATGAATGTTTTTGTTAACTTATATCTTATTCAAGATTATTGTCAATTTCTCTCGTACCTACTTGAATCAATCCTGTTAACCTACTATATATTATCTGAAATCTGGATATTATGAAGCATCTGAGCCTCTGGATGTTTTTATAAACTCATATGGGAAAACCTATTACATTTTGTTCATCAGTGACATATGGAACAAATTAAAATGAAACATTTTTATATTGTTTTACTTAGTGTAAATTTAAAAGCTAGATCATATCTCAATCAAAATGTTTTTGCTGTCCTAGAAGTACCAGACCTATACAATGTATGTGAGATTCTTCAGCTATAATATGTCTTTAAACTTTTGAACATTTATGACTATGAAAGAGATTTCATAAAATATAACGATCACGAAAGCTGACAAAATTGGGAATGGCCACAGGCAAATTTGGAATCACTAACCATTGTGTCACTTTCCAATGATGCAGTCATAAAATAATACTATGTTGGGATATGCTGATATGATTTAAATTTCATCTGGTAGTCACAGTAGGCCTGTTATGCACACACAGAGAAAGAGAGAACAGCTAGACAGAAGGAGAGAACCACTCACAGCTGACTTAGCTCCTCTCTACGATGGGCAAAGTGCATAAAAAAATGAATCCATGTTTATAAACCAAAAATATTTCTGAACATTTTGTACAGCATTTAATCAGATGAACCACTCCTTTGATAAATCTACTAGTGACTAGGGAAAAAGACTTCAGCTAACCCACAGGCCTCAGTGCACAGATATCCCTTGGACAGAGTTTTTGGAATGATATTTTTGCCAAACATAGTCTGTGTTCAACCTTTGCAAATGTCTATATATGGTCTGTAAGCATTTTTTGCAACTACTGTGTTGCAAAATAGTCTAGCAGTCTAATCCAGAACAGGTGTCCTATGAATGCCTTTGCAAGATTAACATAGAGAGCACAGCCTTATGGACT
Organism: Struthidea cinerea; assembly: GCA_013397865.1. Taxonomy (NCBI): domain Eukaryota; kingdom Metazoa; phylum Chordata; class Aves; order Passeriformes; family Corcoracidae; genus Struthidea; species Struthidea cinerea. The sequence goes on from VZTI01001286.1 coordinate 1,841,081, forward strand.
ATTTTAGTAACTATGATTAGCATTAAGAGGCAAATCCCCCTCCATATTCATGGTGTGAAAGGATCCCATTTCAGCACGTGTGTTTCTCCTCCACACAAGAAAGAGAGCAGGATGTGGGGTCAGGCTGAAGTGGTAAGGCTAAGCTGGAGATGGAAGAATCAACGTGCTGCAGTGCAGGAGGCAGCAGTCAGCAAAAAAATGTCATCAACGTCACAAATTCTCCATTTAACATATCTCAATAACTAGTAATCAAGAAATGTCATAGACATTGCATAGACTCTAAACGAGCTGCTTTGATTTCGTGATCTTGAGAAATTTATTTTATTTTCTGAAAAATTAATGTTAAAATGATTGAAAACAGCCTCATGGCGAAAATTAGAGATAAAATATCACAACATGAAGAATATTTTAAAAGTCATTTTATCTGTGCAAATATAGACAAGCAGTTAAAACATTTTCTGGATATAAAAATCTTCCAGATTTTAATCAATCAGATGGAAAAAGTTTTCAAATTCCTAAACTGATTAACATGATAAAAATATTAAGAGTCACAGTAAGTATTACTCATGCTTTTAAAATGAATTATAACAAAATTCTGAATTTTCAATGAGGTTCTATTTTGAATATTTTGATTTGTAAAAAGGTATTTTGTTGATACCATTTTTGTTCTCATGTGTTCCCTGTAGATGTAACCTAAATGTTTAATACAATTAAACTTCATTTAGCAGAAAACAAACATTTCCCAAACGCTCATCTCTGGCTGTGGCCACATTCTCTTCTCATGGGAACTAAGCACTGTCATAAACCCCACAGCCTTCCCTTCCAGTGCCAGCTGCAGTTCTTTAGCTTTGCTTTTTCTAGTATAAATGCCTGCTAGCATATAAATGTGTGTCCATTAAACTGTAGTCATTTTTATGTATAATTTTAAACAAAAATCATTTATAAAATGGATAAAGATGGTTTAAAAATATTACCATATTGTCATAATTTCTTAAACTGCAATCAGAAATAATTTCTGATTATCTACTTGGTCAAATAGGATCCCACTGTACCAGACCATTTCCAATTACTTAGGATAGAAATAAAATACATCCCAACAACAAGTGTTGGGCCAAATCTTCATTTATGCATTTAGTAACCCTTCATGGATTGCTTTCAAATGAAGATCCCTCCCTGAATCCAATGAAGTCCACAGAATCCTATGACAAGGAGTTCAACAGCTTTGTTGCAGCAACAGAGCACAGCCTTTTGGGCTTTTTTTTTTTTTTTAACCTGAGTCCTACACCTTTAGTTGATACTCCCTTGTTCTTCTGATGCAAAAGACACAATAAATGAAAAAAGAAGTCTCTCAGCATCTCCATGCCCCATGCATTTGTGAATCTCTTTTACAATATTTGTTAACTGGTTCTTCTGAAGAATGAGAACTCCTAGTTTAATTAATTATTCCTCTTATGGAAGTTCAACACTTTTGATATTGCTTGGCTGAATCCTTTCCAGGCCATGTATTAATGTATTTTGACATTAAGTCATGACAGCATATGTAGTACCCATGATATAGATGTACCTTGGATTTATATGGTAGAATATTCCTGTGATCTTTCAAGTTCTCTCTTTCTTTACAATCTGTAACCTTTGACTTGCCTTTTGGACCACCTTTGAGTGCTAAACTGATGTTTTCACTGAGCATTCCTTAATGTCTTGGGGCAAATGTTTATCTTCTGCCCAACATTTTGCATGTGCAATTATTGTTGTTTTCTCTCCCACCTCTTGCCAAGTGCATCACTTGACACTCATCACCATCCAGTTGAACTGGACTTTTTACTTCCTAGGTGCTCAGTTTTTAAAATCTTTTTGCAATTCTGTATACAATAGCACCTTGAAAAGCTTACTGTCATCAACAGACCTCGTAAGCTTACTCACTTTTCCACATTTCCAGGTTATTTGCAAACATATTCAACAGCACAGGTAGAGCAGCAGCTCAGATAGGATCTAAGTGAAGAACCTAAAACAAACAAACCAACCAACCAACCAAACAAACAAACAAAAACCCAACAAACCCCAACAAAAACAAAAACAAAACCCAAATCATGACAGAACAAAATAGAGTATGACATGATTTATTTATTTATTGATAATTTCTATCACTGGCTACAACTTGTTCTTAAACTGGGGAGGGAAAATGGCTCAGACAGGCAGTAACTTTAAAAGGATGGCTAAATAAAATTTAAAATCTATTTGAAGTTCAGAGACAGCTGAAGTGATACTCAACTTACTTGGCTACCATGGAAACCCCATGATTTATTACTTAGCAACGATGCCAAAATATTGTTAAAACTACCTGTGGGGGTAAAAAAACCCCAAACAATAAAATAACTCCATAGCCTTATAGAAGCTTATTTCACTGTTTATTTACAATTAGTGTAGTTGCAATCAAGAATTATTTTTTCTTGATTATTTCCATAAACTATGATTTATAATTATACCTGGGAATGGTTATTTTTGGTCATTTCCTTATAGCGAAATAAAAATTTTATCCTGTCTTGGAATCTTTCATGAACAAATTTAATAACCAATTAAGCAGTTGGTCTGAGACTGGATGAGAAGCGTTAAGGCCTACATATTTTAATTATGCTGAAGGTATTTTTTTCAGATATTTATTTCCAGTTCATTTTTAGCAGATATGTGTAGCAGAATAGAATATAGAAAGCAAAGTAGTGAAAAGAGAAATCATTGCCACAAACAAAACAGATTCATTATTGAAGGGATAGAAAAGCACCTTTAAATCAGCTCTCTTTTCCCCACCATAGATGAGTAAGATATTTTGATGAGATTTTGCGTATTGTCACAATGCTCTCCCCACATTTTCATGCCAGAAATGGGTCTGTGGCATGCAAGGTGCATCACCAGCTGTTTGAGAATGTGTACAGTAAGAACCACCTTCTAGCCAGGGTGTGGAATCCTCAAGGGAAAATGGAAGGTGCAGGGAATTCACAACTGCAGTGTTTAGTGTGAACTCGACCAGGGGCAATTAAACACAATGAGTCAATCCATGCACATCAGCCTGTGGGGGATTCTCCAGTTTATATCCTTAATGAGCTGTTAGCTCAGACATGCCAGCCCATGTGGAATCCTTACTTTTTCTTCTGACTGTTCTTCACTAGGCAAAGGCAAAAGAAAGATGAAGTGGAGCAAACTGAGCATGGATGTCTTTCCAGACATATTTCTGTAAAGGAGATTAGCCAGAAAAGTGTTTTAAACCTTGCTAAAGTGGTATTCAACCTTTGGCACGAGCAGCTAATCAGGCAATGGCCTCAAAAGAGATCTGTGCACCAGCAATGTCAGTGCCCTTTTCTGAGGTAGGGAAGAGTTGCCACCCCCCCAGAAATTCCTTGGGTGGCGGATACCTGAAATTAAGCTTGTCATCAGGCTCTGTGAAAGTCTGTGCAAGCACGTGATGAAAGGTTCTCCTGCCGTTTTTCTGGTAAGTAGCAATGCTGCTACTACTTGTTTCAGCAGTGGGTTGCTATCTTTTTAATTTATTAATGAGAGTGGTATTTCTAATTAGGCCAGAAATACTGGAAAGCAAAAAATTCATCACAGATTTGTTGAGACATGTAAAGGCAGCTGAATGTGCAAAACTGCAGGTGCAAAAATGTGTTCCACCTTTCTAGACACTTGGAAAAGGCTTTTGTGAACCAGAGGATGAAGTCATGATCCCTCTTTTATTGCAGAAACACCTGGAATAGAATTTTCTCCAGTGAGCCAGCACAGCTCCCAGGACACTGTGGATGCTGAAGAATGTAGGAAAAAAAGCTGCCCCCTCTTGCTTCTCTTGAGTCTCTTCACCTCCTTCAGCCTGGAGTACTTCTGCCTCATTTCATTTTTCTAAGCCCAATGCTCTAGGAAAAATAGTGAGCAGTTTAGAGTGGATTTAAGACAGATTTAAGACCCAAGCTGCTCGCTGAGTTAGATTAAAGAACCAAGGAGCATTTCAGGAGCTGGTCATTGACTTTAGAAGAGGATTTAGGAAGACAGCAAATGAGAGTGTTGCGGCTGTTGCCAAAACCTGTGGTTTTTATTAGAGGTTGCATAGACCTTGTCCCACATGAACAGCAAGTACAACGCAGAACCTTGGACTGCTTAAATGTGACATCGTTACGTAGGAGTTCTTTATCAGATTGGATTATTACAGAAGAATTCTTCGGCCACAAAGGAAAACTATGCTTCGACAGAGAAAACAGGTACAAAAATCACAGGACCTTCTCAATTAGGGACCTCACAAGGTGAATAATTTCAATTGCAGTGCCTTCTGCGTACTCTTTGTCAATCTTACTAGCTGAATTTTCCTGTGGATGAAGCAGTGGGCTCCACAGTGGTACTTTCAGAAGTTTTGGAGAAGCTCCCACTGCCTTGTTGGGGAGACAGGAAGATTCTCGGACAGTTGTTTTTATTTTATAGTTTTAATTCTGGGGTTTGACAGTCTAAGTATTCAAAGAAAAAGCTTATGGAGAAAAAGTTAAGATAAGCAGAAAAAGTTGTTTTATGTGAATTCTGCCTCAGCCTTCAGTCTGGAGCTGCTTTGTTGATATGTTTCTCAGATGGGTGCAGCAGAGGACCTTATTCTGATACCTGAGTAGGCTTGCTCTGGGAAATAGCAACGAAAATATATCTCTATATACACTATCATTTGCAACGTGATCTCCCCTTCCTCTTCCCCTCTAACTCCTGATCCTCCTTTTCCTCCTTCTTGTCCCCATCCTCCTCCACCCAGTCACATTCTGTGGTCAGCATTTGAGCAATGGCTTTTGTCAGTGGTGATTGCACATAATAACTTTTAGATACTGATGTGGTAAAGCAGAAGGAAAAGTCTGCTTCTTAAAATGGGCAAATGAAGGAGGAGGTCAGAACAGATAAGGAAGGATAAGACTGAAGTTAGCAAGATCGAAGAAATGCAAGGTGGTTCAGCCACCCTGAAGAGGGAAAATTAAAACTTCCTTCCCTTTTCCCTAAAAGTCCTTCCTCAAAGGAAGTATTCTGAGAATATGAAAAGGGTTAAGAAAGCAGGAGACATCTTTTCACATGACAGCCAATCCATGACACAAAAATCAGAGTGAGGTTGCAACTGTGGTCCATGGAGACTTTGAGTCCTGCAACATCTGGGTAATGATGTAGGTGTCAGCAGAAGGAGCAGGATGGTGGCAATGGCACCTGAGGTTGTGATGTGGTGCTGGATTCTACTGTGAAGTTCACAGACTTTTGAACGCAGAGAGGTAATATATGTGGAGGAGGGGGGGGGGGGAATCACTGTTTTTTTTTTCCTCACATGCTTTTTTCTTATTTAGGTAATGAAGAACAACCAAGTGAAGGTCAGGAGTAAATGTTTAGTTATTATAATTTATCAGGGATGTATAAATGAGTGGCAGAATGAGAAAGTGACTGTCGAGTTTATTTAACTTTTAAAAAGACTTTGATAAGGTCATGCTAGAAGCTACCATGAGAGGCAAAAGATGTCTTGCTCTCTGGAATTGTAAAGTGGTCTGGTTGTTTTTAATACTGTAAGGGATTTAGAAGACTGTATTGTTGTATATTTCTGATTTTAAACAAAACTAAGATTTAGGTGATGACATTATTTGACATAATAATCAGAGGTTTTGCAAGTTTCCCTTTTGGCAGTGGGAAGAGAAAATACAGAACCAGACCTGTGGTGCCCACTCACAGGACAAGTGGCAGTGGGCACAAACAGAAACATGAATTTGAAAATAAATAAAAAACATTTAAACATCAGAAGATGGCTTTATTTCTTTGAAGGTGGTTGAACACTGCAACAGCTTGACCAGCTGTTGCAGTTTCAGACCAAAAGACTGTGTGAAAACCAATGCTGATACACTATGAGTGTAATCAGCTGAGCCTACATTATGCTAAATGCTACACCACAGAAGACATGGAATCTGAGTCTTTGGAGATCCTCAAAACTGAACCAGACATAGTCTTGAGCAACTTGTGCTATCTCACCCTGTTTTGAGCAGGAGTTCGATTATGCAGCCTCCAGACACCCCATTCAACCTTAATGATGCTGTGATCTTGTGAAAGTTTTCACTAGATTGGAAAAAAAACTTCATTAACTTTATTAATGTTAAGAAATATAATTTTCTGGCTTAGAAAGGATGTAGATGCACTTAAGATTTGGTGATTTATAAGTATGATTTGCTGATTTCAAATATGGTTGTCTGGTAACCTTGCCTGCTCTTTCTCTAATGGTTCTTCAGCTTGTAGTCACATACAGAAACAATACTGTGATCATTCTGTCTTCAGAACCAATATAAAAATAAGATGTGCATCACAAACTAGCAAGTAAGAGGGAGCATGTTTGGGTAGTGGCTCAGGACACATTGATTTTTGGTATATTGATATAAATCTTGGGTAACCAGTAGTACAGCTGGTTTCATGAAATGAATTACTAATCTCCATACTTAAAATAATTTCAGTCTAATTAGTGCAAGCTATAACCACACTGTATTGGGCACCATTCTTTACTTTATCAAAGAGAAATTGTTGTGATGAGTGAGGGAACCAGAATGGCCATAAACAGAGTGGGGCTGAGTGGACACAGAGTTCCTTCTAGGCAACAGAAAGTAATGTTGAAGAGCAGAGCAGAGTATGGTATGTGTATCTGTGACTACATGGGGGTAAATCCATGTTCTGTGGGGTCCAGGGTATGTCCTCAGGAGCGCATGCAATAGTGATCATGAGGACTGGTCCTCTACCAATGTGTCACTGCCTGGTTGCTCCCAAGCAGTTCTTCATTCTGCCCAAGTGACAAGCCACATGGCAGACAGGCAGGAGGAGACTAAGGAGTTTTTCATGCTTTTCATTTCTCCAAAACAATTTTCTATGATGAGAGATGAAGGTTGTTAATGGAATGGCATGCCTGCTTCTGGTGTCCATATTTTAAAACTCTTAAGACAAATTGACAAGAGGAGAAAAAGACATTGAAGATTGATTTGATAAGCAGAAAAAAAAGCATTATAATCAAAGATTAATGAAGTTCAGTACATTTTGTTTAATCTAACAGATGTTCTGGAGATGTAGCATAGCTTCCCTGACTTTTTTTTTTTTTTTTTTTTTCACTGTTGGTAGTTCTGGAATCACATGGAAGAAATGGTAAGAATAATGAAGAGCTTGAAAATACAGCTCAAAAGTCTGAGACACTAGGACTTCTAACTATACTGCTAGTCCAAGTAAGCAATAGAGTCTCTGTCTTCAGCATATGAGGGAGAAATATTAATTTTGGGAGTGTAATTTTTTTTCATTATAATATATGCTTATGACAAAATGAGAAGGAGAAGAGAGTCCCAGGTTAAAACTCAACCTTGAATTGATAGATTGCTAAAGCTGGGAGATAAAATGGCCCTTGTCAACTTGAAAGTTATATTTTCAGGATGTTATCAAGAGACTCAGTAATTTCTGTATAAGTTCTATGACCTGTATTAAACAGTAAATTGTACTTGATCATCCTTTTAATGAATCTCTGATCGCTAATATCTTAAAAAACATATGTGTGCTCCAGAGGCACATCCCAATAGTAGGTTTTTGAAGCTAATGATCAAGATAATTTTTGAAAGACAGAGCAAAGTTTTAAGATTTCTTTTTCATTCCAGTTTTCATTCAGCTTCCATTGGATTGCTATTATCTAAATGTCATTCAGCTATGTCATTTTTGTATGTCACATGTGAATACCCATATCTTCAGAACAAAATCATGAGTGAGTAAATTTGAATTGTTAAAACTATTGGTTGCTGTCTTCTTGTTTTAGAAGCAGAAAACTTGGTCCCTCTTTGTTACAAGCATGCAGGTGTATTCCACCAAGATGAACCAACAATACCGAGAATAATATTTGCTATTGACCCTTTGCCACAAAAATGCACTCAAGTTCACTTGAATTTTTCTTGCATGTGATGCACTGTCTGAAAAGGCTTCTTAAGTGCCAGTTGAGGAAGTGTTATCACTGCCAGTGAGTTAAAAGTGACGGGAAGAAACTTCTGTGATCATTAATGTTATAAGAAACAAGAAAGATTCATAGCTGGAATTTCATAAGTAGTCTATGAGTGGATGAAATGGTCCCTGCCAATGGTCACTTCCAACCCAAACCATTCTAAGATTCTAGAATTCTATGGTTCTATGAATGCAATATCATTTACAAGATTGGAAAATGAGAGTTTTTGACAAATCATTGACTTAAGTATCTCAGTAAATAAATTTGTTACACTACTTATTCATTTTCTTATTATTGTTATTGTTAGTATTTATTGGAAAAAACACCAGCCCAAGACATTGGGCTCATATGAAAGATAGACTTCAATATATATAAAATTCTAATCTTCAAAATACCTTTTACTAACTTTATCGGTGTTCCTGGGCTCTAGCAAGGAAGACATAGGGGTCAAACTTGTTTATGGCACCCTTCTTTGGGCAATCTGCAGGGGTTGGAATTATCTGTTAAGGATCTGTCCTGGTCCTGTTCCCTGTGATGGGAAGTATAAGAGATCTTGTCAAGAGACAAGAGTTTTTGACAGTCCTAAGGAAGCCCATCCCAGGAAAAAAACCCCAAGATATTATGCTTCCTTTGTAATGTTCTAGGGTTTTTAATCCAGAGGGGGAGAGAATCAGGATCCTAACCAGGAGCTCCTCATTTCTGTCCTAGGGCAAGAAAATTCACAAGCCTTGTATCTCCTAGAATGTGTCAGGAGAAAAAATGTGTCTTTTTAAAATGAAGAAATAAATGTTTAAATGCTTTTCAAGCATGCAGAATAATACCAAGCAAGAGAAAACTCTGAGGTAACTCTCAGGCAGTGGAACCAATCATGGGTCTGACTTTCAGCTTGAGATGTGCTGTATCAAACAGATTACCCCTTGACCTTCAGCTCCTTCTTCCACTTTAATATATAAATTTTGCTTTCCCAGCCTGAAAAAAAATCAATTCTACCACTAAAAAAATGTTTGCAGTTAAGTCAGAATTCCCCATAGTGCCTCAAAAGAATTTTTTTTTTCTCTACCCTCTTATTAAAAACAGCACAAAGCCAAAGCTTCTGTTTAATTTTATATATGTAAGATTTTGCCTACAGGTCCACCTCTAGCTTTACTATCCCATCTTAGAAAGTTAAAGAGAATTAAAACACATTTTCAGGCCATAAATATAAGCACAGGCCATCAAGGAAAAAGAAAATTACTATAAAACCTCTGAAACAGCCTGAATGCTTCATATAACCTCCATTTAAAAAGTCTGTTATTATGTTCTACTCAAATATGACAAATAGCCTATGATAATAAGAATTGGGCATGCTGTCATTAAATTAAACTGTACAAATGAAAAGGGCTACTTTATTCAAATAATCAAAAGCCAGAGAATAAAATAGGAATTTCACTATGGGTATGGTACAAAGCTGAAAGTACGATCTACATTGATAAATGCCAATCTGACCCAAATTGTCTTTAATAAAATGCACTGGGGAATCATTTCAATTAGGTGCTAATAATGAGAAGTCTTTTTTTTTTTTATATTAATGACTTTTTTTTGTGTTTACATTAGAAAACTCAGAGAACAGTTATTCAAAATTCTGTATTCTTTGTGAAGGCAGACACCTGGCTTACTATGAGAGAACGAGAGAAGGAGTGAAGAATGTGACTTGGCAAAGTGTGAGCAGGAACACAGAGGACAGTGCATAGGTATTTCAAAATGTTGGTACTTGTGCCATCAGTCTGTGACCCACTTTCTTCTGCAAAATGACTATTTTCACAAACTGAAGGCTCTGATATTAAAAATGTTGTTTGGTGTATATGAAATTTTCGGATACTCTCACTTTTTTTTGAAAAAAAAATTACATTTCTATTAAATAGGACATATTTTAATGTATTAAATTTTCATTTTCATTAATCAACATGAACTGTCACAGGAAATGTGTCAAAGTGTCATGGTCGAATGCTATGGTGTTCAAAATATTTTCAAACATTTTAAAAATTTTGTGTTTCGACTAGTAAAAGTAATAATATATTTATAGAATTATAGAATCACTAAGGTTGTAAAAGACCTCCAAGATCATCGTGTCCAACCTTTGACCAAACACCACCACGTCAACTAAATCATAGCATTAAGTGCCACGTCCAGTTGTTTCTTGAACACCTCCAGGGATAGTGATTCCACCACCTCCCTCGGCAGCCGATTCCAATTTTTAGACAACCTTTCTGTGAAGAACTTTTTGCTGATGTCTGGCTGAGTCTCCCCTGGGTCAGCTTGAGGCCATTTCCTCTTGTCCTGTCGCTGGCTGCCTGGGAGAAGAGGCCGATCCCCACCCGGCTACGGCCTTCTCTCAAGTAGTTGTAGAGAGAAATAAGATCTCCCTTGAGCCTCCTTTTCTCCCAGCTCCCTCAGCCACTCCTCAAAGGACTCACGCTCCAGATCCTTCTCAAGATCTGTTGTCCTGCTCTGGACTTGCTCCAGCGCCTTAATGTCCTTCTTGTAGTGGACACCCCAGAACTGGACACAGGTTTGAGGTGTGGCCTCACCAGTGCCGAGTACAGAAAGACAATCACTGTCCCAGTCCTGCTGGCCACACTATTTTTGATACAAATTATATTTGGAAACATATTTTGAAATATATTTTTGTGTAACAAAATTTACGTGGCATTTACCTCTCCTAAAATGTTCAACTGCTTCCTAACTAGGACATATTTATTTAATTAATTAAGATTTTTATTCCCTACCTCTTTTGCTTTAGAGGGTAAAGAAAGTTTTCTTTTTTTGATATTGCTTAATTAAAGATAAAACAATCACATGTAGCAAATAAGTAAGACTCCTTCTACGGCTTTGCAGATTTTGCTGCATTAAGCAATTTTGTAGAACTTCTGCAGATTTTAAGAACAAATGATGCATGAAGCCAGAGCAAATTGGGCCCTAAGTGGGAGGCTGGGTGAAACAGAGGATTTAAAGGATTAACACTTTTTGGAGTGCCTTACATAAAAGATTTTTACTGTATAATAATACAAACCAAGAAGATAAAAAAGCAGGTACCTGGTCATTTTTGAAGTAGAATGTGATATTAAAAAAAGAGAAAAATGTACAAAATCTATAATGAACCTAAAACTTTAAAAAAATCCTTCCAACTCATCATCTACTGAAAGCATGAAGAAGGCAAGGAGGGAGTAATCTGAAGAACAGCAAAAGTCTGGAAAAGCTTCCCTTTCCATCATTGCCCTCAATGGGCACAGAATTGCAGGGCTCTGGAACATGTACTGAACCCATCCAGTCACACAGAAAATGTCATCTGGAACTCCTAGCATCTAAGAGAGATATAAATTCTATATATTAGCTTGAAGAGATATCCCTGATACAAACAAATTTTACTTTTGAATTGTGCAGATAATGTTATTACTTGTGGTATAAAATCTGACCCTGGGCAGTCCTGCTTTACAGGTATGTGGGTAATTAGTAAAGACAGAGTGAAATGTGTAGTTTATGTTAAAAAAAAAAGGTGTACGTTTCCAGGCAACCTAAGATCTTTGTTTTGTATGTTGCTCTCCACAATGTGACAGGGGATTCTACTTCACAGTAAATCAGACATAAGGCAATCTTAATAAAAAAAGATTAACAACAAAAACAATTCTCTCTCTTATTTTAGTGTCTCCTTAGGTGAACTTTAAGACAACTGCACAGTACTCAGCTAGGTGCAAAAATAACCCCAAAACACCTATAAAACAAAAAGAAAAAAACATCAAACCACAAGTAAACAATGGATAGAAATCATGTCTGGAAGAATTTCTTTATCTTATGTATGTTTATTTTGCATCTTTCTTCTAAAGATATATAAAAAAATTCCATAATTGAAGTTATTATTTGTAAAAATGAGAAATAATTTTGAAATGTTTTTACTTAAAGAGAGGAATAGAAAGGCACATGAAGGATATTCAAAACAACGAATGCAATTAGTAAGTCAATCTGAGTAGTCTCTTAGGAAAAGAGATCACATGGCTTCTGGTTTTTAATCAGCCTAAGCAATTCCACTTACACAGGAATTAGTTAAACAAATGATAAAGCTACGTATGTTGTCACTTTTAACCTTCATTCTAAATTATTAATTGCCTTATGTAAGCCTCTAGAAATGTCAGAATTATTCTTGGAAGGTTTATGGAAGTGCACAAAGTGACAATCCCCTCACTAAGCCACAGAGAGTTGAAAAAGTTGGCTAAATTCATGCAGAATTCCTGGTTGGGAAGCACACACCTTACCTATACATGGAAATCTTGCACCATGTAATCTTTCTGATTCCTAGTTCACTCCTAAAGGAAAAGCTACAGGCATGCACAAAAGCTTTCAAGATAAATACTTAAATCAACTACATAAGTACATATAAATAGTTGAAAGCTAGTCATGTTTGTTGTTTCACATTTATGTGTGTTTTCTAATGTAATGATAAAGGGGCCCTATATGAGAATGAATTTTTGAAAGGAATATTTAAAATCAGTGCCATGAAAATCTTCTTGTCAGTGAGACATATCATCCCTTGGATAGTTTCTCAAGAAAAGCAATTGAAGTGAAAGTGATTGAACTTTTAGTCACCACTTTGACTGCTTTTCAACACTTAAAATTTTGTACAAATGGAATATTAAAGAAAAAGATATCAAAAAAGATGATGAATGAGCTGAGAAAAGAACCCAGATTTCTGGGGATGAAAAGAGCTATTCAATTACTTTATGTCTATTCTTAGCCACCTATGTAGATCTTTCTTCATTAAATGCATAAACTGTGTATTTATATTGGAAGATATAGCTGAAATGCTAAAATAAAGTCAAATAAAATATTGCACTATGAAGCAGATACCTAACAAGTGTCACACCAGTCTTACAATACAAAACAAAACAAAACAAATCCTCCCAAGTGGTTTGTTTGTTTTTTTTTGTTTTTTTTTTTTTTTAATTAGAACGGCAAAGTTTTCACCATTATTACAAACACTGATAAACAAACTTCACGCAAGTTCTAATCTTTAGGTACTACTATGGGACTCTTTGCTGCAAACCTGGATGCATTCCCTTAGCCACAGGCTGAGGATTGACCATAAAACACTGACGATTGCACAGAACCAGTGGGAAATTTATGCTTCATTTGGGTATTCAAACCAGTTGAGTTGAAATGACTGGCAGTATACAGGGCATGAGTATTTTGTTAAGATACTGTTCTACGTGTACTTTTCATGTGATCTGTATAGGTGCTTTCTAAGCAGACTAGAAGTTGAACTCTATCGTGCTGATTAGACAGGAGAAAGAAAATTGAAGAGAGTGTGACTGGAATAATAAGGGATCCTGCAGAAGTAAGAAGTGTATATTAAAGCCAAAGCAATTTCTTGATGTGGGTAAAAGAAAAAAAAAAAAAGCAGTGTTCCAAATTAATTTTAAAAAGGTAGATATATAGCTCTATGTCCAAATGAATTAATCAATTACAATGCAAAAATAGACAATACCTCTTTTAATTTCCAAACATTGTGAATCCAAATAGACTACTTAAGTTACTATTTTGAAGCTTATTTGGAAAGAAAAAAAAAGTGAGCAGGCTATGGCAGAGAGGCAAAAAAGAGCAATGAAAGAAAATGAGTAGAAAAGTATTAAAAAATTAAGAAACGTCTTTCTTTTTCTCCATGTTTACTAAAAGCTAAAATATCAGGGTGAAGTTTTTTGAGCTCAGTCTTAGCTGCCATGTTCACTTAATTTTAAATAAATTTAGTCGTGGTTCAGTAATAGATTGAGGTTCAATATTGTACCAAAAGTAAAATGATAAAATCATAATTAAGAAGAAATTATAGAGAAAAAATGTCCATTATTTTGCTCCTCGAAAAGAACTAACACAGAGTGAGTAAGGCCTGATTTCAGAGGGTTTAAAGCTTGTTTGCTTGGTTGTTTCAGTGCCTTTGAAATTCCTGTGCTGCAAAATATAATCTTTTCTATTATATTTCAGAAGAGGTATTTTTTTATATTTAAGAGGAAAATTTTATGAAATATTCAATTTTTTTTTACTGAGTTGTATTGGCACTTATCCTAAAGTCTGGAAATAGGTATAGATCTGCCTTCATCTGAGGATTTTCTTAAATCAGTATTATCTTGAAAGGTCATTTATATTAGAGAACAAATAAGTTGTCATAGACGATTTAATTTACTGTCTTTATTTTTCAGGAAGCAAAAATTACAAGGATATTTTTATTGCTGGATGAGATTTTTGGATCATACTACACTTGCTGTATATTTAATCTTTTGCTCTTGCTGATTTTTTTTGCCACTTCTAGCTTTGGTCTGAGATGCATAATTTTCTGCGGATTTTTTCCAATTCATAATGAACTAAATTCCTTAAGGATGGGGCTCCTCTTTCCTACTGTCTTTCTCTTTCCCCTCCCTACCTGCTCTCTACCAAATCTACTCAACCAGTGTCTTCAGCGTGCAGTGATGCTCACGCTCGTCACAAACTTGTCATTAATATATTGTTCTGCCCTGTCATTTTTGCCCGCTACTGCTAAATCTCCTTTGTGCACTTGGACCTCGAGAAACACAGTTCTGCACTGGAGAACTAATTTATTTACTTCTTATTCCTCCCCTTGCAGCTTACTTACACATTCCTACTGCGTAGGTGTGCTGGGAGGCAGGGTATTCGTGTGCTCCTTGCTTGCCACCTGTTTGTTCAAAAGTGAGACAATATAAGTATGCACATCCTATAATTCTTTCCAGCATCATTTAGACACATTCATATGTTATGTTTATGTCCTGACTGGGTTCTTGTAACTCACAAGACTCATGTGAAAATTACTGGTACTAAGATCTTCCCCAAAGTTTAATTCCTTACAGGCTACCAGTACCACCATTCTCTAATCTTGCATAAGGCACCAATGCAATTTATTTATACAAACTTAGAGTTAGAACCTACTTGACATTTTTAATAAAATCACTTTTATTACTACGTACTTCTCTAATTATCTTGTTATTTGATTGTCAGAGTTTTTTGTTTGTTGATTTGTTTTTTTGTGGGTTTTTTGGGGGGCATTATTAATTTTTTTCTTGCAGGAAGAACAATCCTAACTAAAACGTCAAAGCACATTTTTCCCATTGTTTAGATGTAACTGGAATACAAAATATTCTAGAGAACTGTGAAAGAAAAAGCCCATGTAAATTAAAAAGAAGTATGAATGCAAATGCACAAAGAGATTCACACTCTACACACAACCACATACACACACTCTTTAGCATATGTAATTAAAAAATCTGCAAAGCACTGGGGCAGATTCTGACTACTGAAAGTGATACTTAATAAAAAAATTAATAATAATTTTCAAAGTACTTTTAGCAACGTAATTTTGTATCCCTGTATGGCCTCGGGCAGGTCACTACAGCTCTCCATTACCTCAGTAAACCTCCATGTGAACCAGATACACGATTCCCACCGTGAAAAGCAGAACACACATTAATTCGATGTGAACAAGAGGGGTTAGATAGCTTACACACATGGACAAACACAGAACCTGAGCCACTGCACATGCTTGAAATCATGCAAGTATTTTCACATTTGTAGATACAGAATGCCATATGTGTTATCAGTGCTGGGAACGTTTATGCTTTATCATACAATGATGTAAAGCCAGGTTGTGTATGTTCAACAATTTAGAACCATCTGTTCTGGAGAAAAAAGGTGGTTACTGAGTCAGCCTGAGGTCAAACATAAAGTATAACTTGAAGTGGAGCAGGCAAAAATAGGCCTTTTTTGTTGAAGCTAAATCACCTGTAAGGTAAACCACCCATGAGGCGCCCAGCTGGGAAGTGAGTGAAGTGAGCAACAAAAGCCTCAAGGTGAAACTGCTTCCTTTGCACATACTGTCATTTACATTGTTGTAGGCATCCTTAAATTTCATCACTATTTAGAACGGAAAAAATACAAAAAAATCATATAGATGGCAGGAATTTACTTTTGAAAGAATACTTTATAAATAATGTAATGGATTACTTTGATGCAGTATTTTGAGACACATTTACTTAAGCAGAAACCTCATATACCCATTGGAAAATGCCTTTGAAATACTGATATTTCATTTTTTAATGAAATTTTCTGCATGCTTACATATTTAACAGATGAATATATATATAATATGTTGCAGCACATTTCTATTCATTAATGTAAACTGTTGAAGTTAATAGCTTATGGTTCCTTTGAGAGTTTCTTAACAAAGATATTTGTCTTCCTGGCTTGATTCTCGGTTTTGGTGGTACTTCCCTCAATAAATATCTGTATATTAATAGGTAGAAATTTATAAAATATTTTCCTGTTCTACTTGTCTTAATACCTCATTGTCATATTGCTCTACAAGGAAATATATAGCCGACTAAATCATTCTTTTGATCTCTTTAACTAAAATGGGCATTGAATCAGCAATTCTGTTTGTACATCTGTGATCTTAAACCTATGTATATCTAATTAGTGCTAACTTTGACTTTCTGTCTTTATTAAGATTGCATTGCCTTGTTCTGTGATCGAAGCTGGCCACTAATATATTTCAACCTAAATACTTAACCCTTTTTCTCAGGTTTTGAATGAAAACTCTTTGAGAATGAAATCTTGCCAAAATAGAGATGTAATTCATTTCTCTTTAATGTGAGGTTTTGCAGAAGACTTATTCAGTTCACATTCATATTGTTGATGTTGTCTGAATTGTTACTTCAAATAACAGCAACCAGAATAGCAAAGGAGAGTATTTTTACATTGTTATAAATCACAACAAAAAGTGTTCAGGCCCTTGTATTATTGTTGAATATATAGGTGTTACAAACACCATGCAAAACCAAAACCGTACTGAGGGATGGATTCTCTCTCTATGTGCATGTTCTATGTATGTCTGCTGTGGTTTCAGCTAAACACCACACAGCTGCTCACTCACAACCAGACCTACACACACCCACACACCCACACCCACACACACCCACACGCCCTAAGCCCCCTCTGCAGTGGCATGGTAGAGAGAATTGAGAAAAAAAAATAAAATTTGTAGGTTGAGATAGACAGTTTAATAGGACAGAAAAAGAAGATAATAACATTAACATTAAAATTAACCTTAACAACAGCAATATTATTATTACTACTACTACTATTATTATTATTACTATTACTATTATTTAAAAATCTAGGGATGCACAATGTGATTGCTCATCACATGCCAGCTTTATTCCAGGTGAAACCAGGACAATATCTCAGACACATTATTTTTTATTTAAAGTGCCTAAGTTTTAAGGATATTCAAGTAAGTTCCCTGTTAAACAGGGTACAGGACAGAGGAGTTTTATTTTTGCACAGACACTTTTAATCTCGCTTATTCATAAAAGTTTTTAAAGTGCATAGATTGCAAGTGGATTTAAAGTATCTGAACTGTAATTACTGTCATTAGTGCTGTACCATCTGCATCTTTCAGGAACCAGCAGTTTGAACTAATCACCAATAATTGTTTTCAAGATGTTTAGCACATCTTAAATTTAAACATCAAAACAAAAGCTTATATTTGGCACTGCCAGTCTTCTTTTTCCAGCATCTTATATCTACACTGCTTTGATGTGCTGGATTAAGCCCTACATGATCTTTTCCCCTAGCTAAAATCTGATACATAGTTTTGTAAAGTGCTTGATAGTTTCTGGTTTCTTTTTTCCCCTTAGTAGCCCACATTACAGAGCCATCGTACATCATTGCAGGGGATCAGAACCCTTGCTGGGACCATAGCATAGAAAATGAATTACTTTCCAATAAAAGCATAGTGATTTAAGAAGGCTTAAATCACCTCTTATAGTCACTGAGGAAATGTCTGGGGAAAGTTTTATCTGTGTAAATCTATCACACCCGACAGAAAAGGAGTAGATCACTTCAGATTTAACAGAAGCTACCATGGTGCTCTGACTAAGATAAAAGCATTTTTAGCTAATGTATAGGTATGTACTTTTAATAATTTTACTCTTTACTTTGTCGAACAGTCTTCTTACTTTTTATGATTCCTAAAAGAATTTGACAATCCTCATGTGAAAATGTCTATAATATTGTACTTTGTTTCAAATACAAGTACATTTAATTCATACATCCAATATTTCCATATAAGTCCAGCAAAAAGAAGACATTTTAATGAAACTGAATTTTTAAATAATATTTAACAAATGAAAGTTAATAGCACTTTCTTCAGGCTTCTTAGTGTTTTATTCCTTTTCTTTTTGACTGTTAAACTTTGACAAGCTGCAATAGGTATCTGATGCCTGTTCATACATAGAACTGCTTTGCAGGAAAGAGACTTTAGAATGGAAATTCTTTAGGGCAAATGTATTCTGCCACCAGTTTTATTTCTTAGCCTTAACACAATCTACCGATACATCAGCCCTCGGGGTCCTAGTGTTATTGTGTAATCTTGCCCCAAATTCTACTGATAGAGAATAGATATGAAAAGGTTCTGTCCCCTTCAGCCCTTCAGTTTTATGGTATTGTTAAGAAACAGAATAATCTGAATTATTAAATAGCAAAAATAACCCTGTGACATGCAAGAGAATTACCTCAGACATTTATGTAATATCCTACCAAAGCAAAACCTTTACCTGCTCTTTCATTCTGTCTATATCAGCTGTACCTATACTGAATCTCATCTGCATTTTATTCTCAGCTCCTTCATCTGATGAGCCCAGGGTCAGAGCCTCAATGTGACTTTAGCAAAGAAATAGTTCCAAATAGGTATTTGTTCCACATATTGAGGACAACAACTAATTTTAAGTCATAGGATAGTAAGTAACTAACAGCTCTGTACCTCCTCAATCAGCACCAGTATTTTATTTCTGATCAGGAAAGTAATCCTGAAGAAAATACGAAATAGATGATGCCCAACGCCAGCTTTGTTCCTTTCTCAGATGTACCTCTATTGCACTGCACTAATGATTACAACCATAGATCATTCCATAAACATATGCCAGGAGGAGATTGTTTTTTCTTTCAGTGGAATCACAGAATCTATTGGGTTGGTAGAGGTTGGAGTTAGGGTTAGGATAGGGTTAGGGGTTTCAGCATGTTTTCTGGGTTTGTTTCTATTATGATGTTTGGACTATTACACAAGAAAATAATTGTAAATCTGGTTTTTTAGAGCTTGCTTTGTTTTCAAGAGGTATAGACCCTCTTAAGAAAGAGGTATGGTTTTTCAACAGCTCAAAACTTCTTTCAGTGAACTCTTCCATGACACCGAATCTCCTATGAAGGATTTTACCAATTTGTATATACCTGAGTAGTGGTATCCTTATTTCATTTGAATATTAACTCCACTGAATCAACCCAGCTTACTGGAGATTGTTGTAGTTCAGGAATGGTATTACCTAATGTAGTGTTCCCACTGAAACACTCCAAACAATGTGTCTCTCACTCACTCCCCTCTTCTCCCCTACCATACCCTCCATCCCCCCAAAGAGGAGAGCTGGAAGCACAAAAGGGAAAGATAAGGGTTGAGATAAGAAAAATTTACTGGAAACAGTGAATGAAATAAGAAAATGAACAGTAACAGCAGCTTTATTAATTACAGAGTGTACAAGAGAGGTGAATGATTCACGGACAAGTGCTCACCATATGGAACCTGACATTACCCTGACCGCTCACTTCATCACCGGCCTGATCAGAAGGGACCCATTCCTCCTCACTTCTCACTCGCCCCCTGTACATTATATTATTATTATGTATTCTATATTCTATACCATAACCTCAGGGTCCTGGCCATGCCTCTCCTGGCTACTGCATAAGTTAAACCTGTCCTGGCCAAAACCAGGACAGATATGTAAGGCCAGCTAATTAAACAGAACAAGTTTGGAGCATTTTTTGATACATATTTTGTTATTCAGTCATGTTAACAGAGCAGTGGACTATTTATTTATTCTTTCCTTTCCTTGGTTTGATTTTAAAGATTTTTATCATGTTTATAAGAAGTTATTTTTAAAATTTTTTTCCAGTAGAAATCTTACATGAAATGTTACCAAGTGACAGTGGTTACTTTAAGAGCAGAGCATGGAATGAATCAAAAGCAGAGCTGATGTCTTTCAGTTTGGCCCTGGTTCCTTAAGACTGTTAAACATATAATTATGTATTCTCAGTTTCTTTTAAATATATCTAGTAATATGTATATATAGCATTTTCTATGTACATACACACACTCAACAGTCTCCGAATGAAAGCAAAAGATACAGATAAGCTTTATAGCATAATCAGGGCTAAGCCTAGAATCTTTCCAATTTTTAATTGGTAATGAAATCCAGACTCTTGGAAGTGTTTGTGTATTGTAAAGCTACTGCATGCAAAGCCTCAGATCTTAACTCTGAAAGCTCTATTCTTACATTTACAGATTCAGAAAAGCATCAAAGGTTGTCTTTAGCAGACAGAGAGAAACAAACATCAATCAAGGCATTTTGTCTAACATATGTATTTTGATCAAGCATTTCAAGTTTTCAGATCAATAAACAGAATTTGGATGTCATTGATCACAAAATTATAATAAAATGAAAATGATGTATATGTTTTCATAAAGATTTTTCATGCTTATGTATATTTTACCAATTTTGTTACCCATAACTTTTCTAAGAATATAGATTTTTTTATATATAAATTTTATTTTCTTTCACTTAGCACCAATAGAATCAATGTGTATTGCAAAATGGAGACCTCAAAGAGGACTAGTAATTTACTCTATCCATATGGATCCCTTGCAATGTTTATTCACATTTTTATTACGAGGGAAACTTTTTTCAGTGATCTTCAGAATGGAAAGATGATTGTTCACAAAATTTTCAAGCAAAGGAATGCTCCTCTACTAAAGTGATGCCATGATGATTTTTTGCCTTTTCTTTTATACCCCTTTCATACCTTTTTATAACTTCTGTATTCTTAGTGGTTTTTTTGCCTACACTCTTGGACTTGTTTGTCAGGCTAGAAGACTAAACATTTTAGAAGCCTCATAGTTAGGGGTCAGACTGCCCCAGACCCCAAGGTCCTCCCCACAACACATTTTGTAAACTAAGATAGAACCATCCAGGGGAAGGTTCCTTGGGGAGGGGGGCTCATTCTAGCCTCTCATCGGGGAATCTTTGGTAGATATGCTGATTAGTAAGACCTATAATGCGATACCCGATCTACTGTGGAGGTACATTGCGGTGTGCTTTTCGGCGCATTCCGTGGTGGACGTGGTGCGCCTAAGGATCCTTAAAATAAATGCAAAGGTAAAATCCCCTTTTCCCTTCTAACTGTGTTTGATTCTTGATTTTAAGACCAGGAATAGGCATCAAAGGCATCCCTACACTGTAGCAATGACACAACATAAAAGTCAGAAGGAAATGTTAGTTTATGACTGGTATGGTCAAACATTTGGAATGTAGAAGTAGCTCATAGAAATACGTCCTGCCCAAGTCTGTTGGTTGTAGTGTGTTTATCCTCCCGCCCTATGTCTATTTACCAATCAACTTGTGAGCTTGCTTTCCCTTTAGAGCAAAGAAGACATACAGTTTTTGGAATGTCTTACATGTATCATCATTTATCACATGTATTGTAAGAGAATTTAAAGATTAAATGAACAAAATTAAGCACATGCTTGTTCATAGATGAGAAGGCTATTATATCCAAAAAGTTTTAGGATGCAAAACAATATATTGAAATACCAAGGCTTTTCAATTCTGTATTAACAATGTGTTATATGAAAGCTTTGAAATCCTTGATCTGTGAATTTTAGTGAGAGACCATAACAATTTCAGAGCCCATATATATATTTCCAGTAGGAAAAATGCTTAGCATATTCAAGAGGTCAATTGGGACAGGATGATAACAAAATAATTTAGATGTACACCTAGAGGAAAAAAACTCCTCTGGGTTAATACTTCATTATTTTGCCTTTGCCCTCCAACTTAGCTGCACTGTGACTGCAATCTACTTCCAGTACCTAGTTTACAAAATTATGCTTGATTAGATACATGGTTATGATCTCTAAAGCAATTTGTTTTATGTTTTAGAAGAAAGTAAAGCTGACTTAAAGTATATATTTCAAATCCATTCAAAATAAATGAAAAGACAGCTGTCAGATATGGAATATATTAATTCAGAACTTGCTCGTCGATTATTGGAACAGGTCATCAAATGAGTAAATAAGGGGACCATTTGTTTTTATTAAAAATGACATATTGTTCTTAAAATATATTCAATTGCACTAATTTCGTCTGTACAAATACATATATTTGGATGAAATTCCCAACAGAAAAAATAAATCTGCAGGAAAAAAAAGCATTAGCAATGCTCACGCAAATTAATCTTTCCAGGGGAATTTAGGTAATCACTTTGACAGCTTGAATTTGGCAAACTTTTAATGAGCATGCAGCAATAGTACTATGTGACTTTGATGATGGGACACAACACAGATATTTCATTGAAAATAATATAAATCCCAGAACCGTGGATGAAATTTTCTCCAAGCGATGCTAGAATATATTTGTGCAATCCTTTTATCAAGTAAACTTTCTTTACATTAAAAAAAAAAAAAAAAGTCAAACGTGATTTCTTCTGGAAATTACATGACTAAAGGGCTATCATTCATCCTGAATTGAATACTACACCAAAATTTATCAGGCCTTTGTTTGTTTTTAGATTCATTATATACTTATGGAAGTGGGGGAAAAAAAAGGCTTCTAAAGATCTGAAATTGAAGGAAAATCTGGATAGAGTCCTGACTGAAGCAGAAAGCAGAGACAAACTATCTCTTAGACAAATTAATTGTAAATAGAACCTGTAGTAATAATTGGTGTATTGTCATTCTTGTACTAACTAGCAATTATTATAGAAATAAATATTTTGTACTGCATGCTGACTCAACAGAATAAATGAGAAAAAATAGTTGTCCTTTCTCTTGGGTCATTCTTGGGGTTGATGTGGTTACTATTGGACCAGAAAATGGCATCAGGCTTTATGGCTTCTTCGGGTCCTACAGTGGTTTTGCATCAATATATTAGATCAGAAGTTGACAAATGTGGGGTTTGTCATCAATCACTGTTGCAGAACACAGTGCCCCTGGCAAAACCATTGTTCAAGCTGTTCACTGAGGCTGTTCACTGTTATCAGAGGCTTCAAAATCATCTTGTGTCAAGAAAAAAAGAAAAATCACTATTAATAATAACTGTATTCCAATAACGACTTTATACGTAGGATGGTTAGCAGCAGATTATCATCTTGAGAGTGTTAAGCATCAGAATAAAGTGTGGGGTGTTTCAATATCTATTTTGGACTAGGGAAAAATGTATGTTACAAATTAGTAGGTGTAGTCAGAGATTCCTCATTTTATATGAATTAACCTAATATATGTATATTACAGTCATGAAAACTCCCATCTGTTTAAGACTGAATCCTCATTAAAGCTTTGATCACTTTGCTGGTTTCTGTTGTTGTTGCTGGGGTTTTTTTCTGTTAAAAAGAACAGTTAGCCCTCTCAAGTTTCCATTTATTTTCTTTTTGCAAAGATTTTATAGGCCTCAGACTAGGTTGAAATAAAAGATGCTTCAGCACTGGAACTTTAAATAATATAATTAGCACAGGTTTTCACACCTGACATTTTTTTTCCTTTTTTCTTTAACAACATTTCTAAAATTTTATCATTTGGGACCATGTTGTGATTTCTGTATCTCATTTGTATTTTTATTTATAAATATTTAGAAGAAGGAACAGAAAATAGAAGTTCACAGAAATAGAGCAGTGAATGTTTTGAAGTTCGTGGTTATTGGGGCTGAGAGGTCATAATGGAGCTGTTACTGTTGCTCATGTCAGCGCGTACTCAGAGTGTAATCCATGGATTACAAACACAATGGACCAGAGCAGATCCCTCTGTATGAATGGCTGCTGATATGCATAAAACCCAATCAGTCTTCAGATAATTATTTTGTCTAAATTTAGAATGTGAAACGTTGACACTATTAAAGGTACTTTTGGTTGGGTGTCAGAGTAGATGTTACAGGACTTAGCATGTGTTAGCATTAATTGGCTATTATGTCTGTCAAGCAAATAAACTCCTGCATAATGGAATTAAGCAGAGCACTAGAATTGAGAACAGGTTAGAATGCTACCATCAGAAAATGTAGCTGGAAGATGGGTATTTATAAAGAAACTTTTGTATAAACTTTCTTCATGAGCTCTGGTATGAAGTCATGTTTCAGTGTACTTACATTTAATCTGTGTTTTGTGTTCTTTGCGTGCAGCAAGCTTCTAAGGAAGAGCTGTCTTAAAAGAGAATTACTTTTCCATAATAATTTCCTAAAATGCCTGTGTCTTGCTATTTCATTTTTGATGGGGGTTTAACACTGATAAATTAAATTCCTAAAGGCGTGGCTTTGTGTGTGGAAAAGGCTTTTTCATTTACCATAGTGTAAAATTTGTAAATTTTTTTACTTCTTTTTTTTGTTTGTTTAGGTTTTGTTTGGTTTTGGTGGTTTTGGTCTTGGTTTTGGTCTTGTTACCTAGACAGAGGCAATTAATATTTTTTTGCCAGCTAGATATTTTGAAAAACAGATATTTTTAAGTTGGAAAGAAGAGAAGATAAAATGGTAGCAAACTTGCCATTGCATTTCTCTGTTGGATTCAGCAGTACTATTTTGCTCACTTGGGCCAACAGAGAAAGTTACAGTGAATATCTGACTTCCTACCATAAAGTTCAGCGTGTAATAATAAATGCCAATAACACATGTTGTTGCTCACTGAAAAGACAGAAAATTATACTTTCTGAAGGAGACCTTGAGGAGTAAGGACACTGTGGGTTAGCAAATGAAAACTTGTGAAGGAAGTCATGAAAACTTGTGAAGGAAGTCATGAAAAAGATCAAAATACAAAAGAGTTATGAGCATAGTATCGGGAGTCTTTAGCATATTTACAGATAAGTATTTTTCTATTTCATTCTTCTTATAATCAATATGGAGCTATGAAACTCATTAAGAATAATTTTATTTTTTGGTAACTCAGTCCTTAGAGCACTAAACTGGAGAATACTAAAGAAAAGCAGTGAGTTTACTTGAATGACTATGAAAGTACAACAACATATTCCTTTAATTACACCCTATTCATTAGGAAAAGGCTTTGTAGTTGGATACAGTTATTACAATAGCAGCATAACTTTTCCCTTTGTGTAGGTTACTCAGTTACAGGTGGAAATTTTACAGTCTCCATTATACAGATTTCGTGCAAACAGAACTTCAATTATCTTGAATGACAATGTGCACAGATATGGGAGGAAGGAAAACATAAACAAAGACTCCAGAAATATTTGCCTGGAGAACCAGAGTGAAGTTCTTGAAGAGTCTGTGCAATTTTAATCATTAATAGAAGCAATGGAACCATTATGTTTGAGGAATATGAGACTTTAGTAGGTATGAGAATTTTACATCAACTACTTAACAATTCAAATTGAGCAGGGCTCTGAAGTAAACAGTACATGCTGAACACACTCAGAGCTTTGGGTACATTAACATGGTCATTCTGGTTTCTGAGGACCATTATTCTTTCTCATTAGTGCCACATCCATCTGCCCTTTTCTGTCTTTGTAGAGTCACTTCCACATCATTCTTGCCCTGTGGTTTAATTCTGAAAACATGCCATGGGTTACAAAGCACTACAAGAGCTCCACTTCTCATTAATCTTTGTTGTGGAGCAGTAGATTTTTGCAAACACTATAGACATTCAGTGGTGTCTGCTGTTAGTTACTCAAGTACAAAAGTAATACTTAAATTGTGTCCACAAAAGAGTAAAAGAGGTTCTTCCCTCCTTCCCCCACATGCAGCCTATCATTCTTGATAACTGATTTACTAGTTGGAACAAAAATGAAGCTTGATTCTGTAGATGAAATAAACTTCCAGTTGGTCAACTGGTATTATATCCAAAACTAATTTTTTTCTTTAATTAAACAGATAGTGCAAGCTGTAATATTTCACTGGCTTAATGCTGTATCACACTTGTGCTTGAGGTAAGTGTAACTTCAGATTCACAAGGTTTATTTTTCTGAAGATCTGAATTTACAGGCATGAAATGTGCAGATATTTCCCAGAAACTTCCCAGACAGTTTGTACAAAAGTTTAATCAGCACATATATTTTTATACTTTTAGATAATATCAGATATTTTGATCTACAAATGTTTTTCAAATCAGGAATACCTCATGTTCTTAAAAGTATTTCAGAAGTGGTATGAGAAAAATAAATACCATAATCTATGTCAAAACCAGACCATATAAAAACCTGGTAAGTCCCATTACACATGCTTATGGCATCATAATATGGAAGATATATGATGAATTATTTGGGACTGCTGTATCATGAACTATGATGGGATCATAAACTCATAAAACGTAAAGCAAAACGCAATTAATATTTATATGCTGTTGCAGTTTACTGCTGATTTCTTATTATAATAAAATATTAATTACAAAATTAGACAGGAAATCTCAACGGAAACAATACTATTTTCTTTTTTTAAAAAAACTACTTTTAAAAAGTGAAGAATATTTTAATAAATAATGTCTTCACACCTGTAGAATAACATTTTATGTTTTTGCAGCCCAATTTAGAATTAAAATGTGATAGTTGATTTTAGATGTACTGAGAGAGTAAAGTAAGAAAGTCTTAGTGGAAACAAATTACATGACTTGAACTAGAGAATATAAACAGGAGTCACACACTAGGAATCAGAGCTCTGCAAGCTTGGAATAAAATCACAGCAAAGCTCACACCACCACTGACATTGTATGAGCAGAGTGATTCCTATGAGACTTTTCATTACATTCACAGATGACCTCTATTATTCTGCTCTTTCTTGACAATTCTGCAGGGAAAGGACATTCCAGAATGCTATGAAATTGCAAGCAGAAGAATACATATATAAAAAAAAGGAAGTTGAAAGTTACACTCACAGCTCCACAGCTATGTGGACCAGTGGTCAAATGGTCAATTATCTGTCAGCAAAGTGCTTTTGGAAATACCTCGTCTGGCAGAACAGCTCATCTGCAAAAATATCCTCAGTTACAAATAAGTGAAAATAAAATGTAATATAAGGTTATTTTTAAAGGGTTATGAGAAAAATTGCATGGGATGAGTTTTAATTCTAGTTTAGCATGTGGTGTTATCCCAGCTTTCAAAACACAATTTCATTGGAAAGGCAGTGGCCCCACGAAATGGAGGAGGGGAGGAAGGGAGGAAGGGAGGAAGGGAGGAAGGGAGGAAGGGAGGAAGGGAGGAAGGGAGGAAGGAAGGAAGGAAGGAAGGAAGGAAGGAAGGAAGGAAGGAAGGATCTATTTTCAAATATGAAGTCACCTTTTTTATGTATGACATTGTTTTTAGACTAGATTAAATTATTCCCTTTGTAAGCTGTGTGTGGTCATGCGCATTTGTTGTAAAACTTATGAAGAATGAGAAACAAATTCCCATTCTAGTGAATCCAAAGCACAACACAAAACAAAACCTATCAACTCACATCAGCTTATTTGTAAAAAGAAGCTTGTACTCTTATGTGTCACCCAACAAATAGTGTAGAATCTTGCAGTAAATACATTTAGAGATGATTCAATTTTATCAGAAAATAAAGCTAATTGTTTCAAGTTAGTTGAATTAAAGTGAATTATTCAAACTGAATATTTCATCCTTGCTGAGGAATCTAGAAAAGGGTGAGCAAAAATTCCTTTTGTCCTACTCCAGTAGTGTCCATATATTCTGGTAGACACTGTATTTCCCCTATTCCCTTAATGGTAAAGACTCCTGAAAGTGTATTTGACCTTCTTTCCCTTTGTATGAAAAGAAAAAAGTCTGTTAAAATTTTCTGCATAAGGAAAAGAGAACTATTATTTCTAGGAGATAAGAAAAGTAATTGCACAATATTCATATTGCGTAAATTTAGTCTGGTGAAACCATGTTACTATCATTAGACTCCTTTTTAATAATACATTTTTCTCTAGTCAGTGGAGAAAGCATATGTCCTCTACAAAGGGATTCAGAGCCATACACACTAAGGAGACAGACCGCCTGTAATCGAAAGAAAATGATTTTACACACAAATATTATGCTAGTGAGATGATGATTTACAGTATGATAGTATGAGTTACAAAATCACTAATCAAGGATGATCAGAATGAAAAGTCTGGCAAGTGCAATTTGCTTTTGCCATGAAGAAACAATACCTCACCTTTGAGCAACACATCATGGCAGTGAGAAACAGATAAACAAGAGAAATCATTTGTTGTGGAGAAATGACTATACCCATGCAGATCCCTGGCTGTATTAATATAAGCATATATCCTTTGGCAATAGCAGTTTTAATCTTCTTTTATGCTTGATCTGCATTAGATATGAATTGTCTACTGACAGGTCTTGGCTCTTTAGTTCAAACCGAGGACACTCAAAGTGCAGTGCTTTCCCTTCAGTGCCAATGGTTGGTCGAGTTAATCCACGCAGTGGAGTCCAGTGCTGAGGGCACAATTTCTTTATACTGTTCTATACCCATAATTAGCACTCCAAGCCCCATATGCTCTTTCACATAGTGACACAAAGGAAAAGAAAACCATCAGGCCATTCTGCTTTCCTTAGATTCCTGCTAGGTAAGATGTCGGTGACAGAAGGGCTTCTCCTAAGGTGCCGTTTCTCACAGCCGTAGATTCAAATATGTATATGGATTAAGTTTAAGCTCAGAAACTGGAAAAAAAAAAAAAAAGACATATCCTTTTGAACTCATCTTCTCATTGCACACTTGGAATTCTCTTCTTCCTTTAGTTGGTTGGACGTTTTCCCTTTTTCTTATACTGGCAAACATTCAAGGGCAAGCAGCCTGACATATGAAAAAAATCTGAATTGACAGACATTCTAGAAATCGGCAACTCAGCTAGTGAAAATAGAGAATATGAACTGAAACTCACCCTGGGAAGAATATCTTGACCCAACACCGTGGGAAAAAGAGCAAGCCAAGCAATTTCAAAATTAAGGGATCAAGGTGAACTTGATCATTTGATCATTTTCCTTGAAGCAGTGCCAAATATTTGAAGGCAAATTGAATTTGCAGCAAGGAACTTCAGCACATCAGGTAGAATATGAGCTTTTTTGAAGGAAAAAAAAAAATCTATGAAGAGGTGGAAAAACATCAGATGAGATCCTCACTCCTGATAACATTTCTCTGAACGGCTCTGTTTTTTCAGAGGAGCTGCTAAATTATTCTGACTAAGCATCTGAATACCTCTTCTGCAAGGGAGAGGAGTGCAGTAGCTGCTTAGCTACATGGCTATGTTAACTGTCCTAAGGGACCCTACAGCACACACACTGCATTTATTGGATAGTCTGACACATCAGAAGACTTCCAACTAGTGTTTTAATCCTATTACTCACAGTAACTAAAATAGCACCAGTATCTGCCCTAGAGACATTTGAGCCTAAATAGTGGAAGCAAGTTGATGCAATAATAGCATTATTTTTCTGTTATATTCTTCCCCAAAACACCATGAGTAAGGGTTTTGTGGTTTCTTGCCTTTTTTTTTTTTTTTTTTTTTTTTTTTTTTTTTGGTTTTTTTTTTTTTTTTTTTT
>VZTI01001286.1:1870798-1936290 GCA_013397865.1 Struthidea cinerea
TTGAAGAGAATAATAGTGAATAGCTAAAGAAATTTCCCTTTTCTCTTTTCTTTTTTCTTTCTTTTCTCCTTTTCTTTTCTTTTCTTTTCTTTTCTTTTCTTTTCTTTTCTTTTCTTTTCTTTTCTTTTCTTTTCTTTTCTTTTCTTTTCTTTTCTTTTCTTTTCTTTTCTCCTGGGGTTTTATGTAAAAAAACATACCACAACAGTGTGCATCTCTCAAAACTGTGTGATGTTGCTCATATGCAGATTAAGTATCTAATTTTAAATGTTCATGCTAACTAAGATCCCAGAAAAAAAAAAAAAATGAAAATTTAGATTAAACCATTAACATGGGAATCACGTACTATTGAATACAGTTAGTTTTCTGACTACACATGAAAACAGAAAAGAAATGGTCATTTTATTTGACAGGCTGGTAACAAGGTATTTCTGTAACTGAGGGTCCTAGCAAATTCCAATTTGCCATGCATTTTGCACACAGCTTCTCTAAGCAAAATCTCATGCTATCATCATGTCTTTTTTAGGCTAAGAGGGCCAGAGATTTAGAAGGATTTAGTCTTCTCCACTGAACGCAGTAAAACCACGCACATAGAAATTCTACTGTCTAAAGAAATTTTTAGTTTTGAATGAACTGTGTGCTCCTTTGTTTTCCTATAATGAGCATGACAGTGTTCCAATACCTAAGAAAGAGGAAAAAAAATGCAAATTCATCTACATTTTTCAAAAAGAAAAGCAATACTTTATGCTGCAAACAAGAATCTATGAAAGATCACCTCCCAACTGTTCTGGTTACTCAGGTCCCAGGACCTGCTTAAGGTACATCGACAGGCACTCTCAAGCTGTCCTGGTTGCTCCTGTCTCTAGAACAAAGACGCACCACTCTCAATTGGCACAGCACTGAAAAAGCTGTGTAGTAAGTTAGGCAATAAAGACAAGAAACGAAACACAGAGCTATGCAGTACAGTGTCATGCAAGCTGCCTTCAGAAAGGTCATTTGACTAACAACAAGGAGAACAGATGACTGTGTGTATCACCTTCTCTGTGGTAATCAGCTCCTTGCAGAAGTTAATTCATCTATCTTCTGTATGGCATTTCACAGCGTAAGGCTGAGAAATCCTAAGAGGTTGGCATGGGACAGTTGTGCCTGGGTGTTTGTTCTAAACAGCCCCATGCTTCTGGAATAGTGTTCTTAGGCCAAATCAGACTATTTAGTGCCACCTCTTAGTGGAGCACTCCTATAGGCCTCCATATTTCCAGCTTGATACCTCTCTGTTTAAGCACAAGGGTTTTGTACGGTTGTTGAACAGCTCCTCATACTCAATAACTTTGAGAGAGAGAAGACAACTAAAAAGAGAAAGGGGAAACAAAATTTGGCCAGAGGTCATTCCCTTTTTAACCTGGTTTTTAAGGAGACCAGCAGCCTGACATGTTACTCAGTATGGTTGTTGATCACTTCTGTCTTGGACGTTTGACTTAATTTAGGATTATCCCAAACTGTCCTCTCCCTTGCAGAGGAAAAAGAAAAAAGAATTAAAAATTTTGGAATGTGCTTTATGTGTTGTAAAAGACATGGAAGGGGTTTCATAACAGATGGACTTGTGCATTTATTTCCTCATTAAGCATCTGAAATTGAAAATTTCCTCTAGTACTGATTCCATAATCTGACAAATAAAAAAAAAAAAAACAAACCCAAACCCCAAAAAAGCAGTAATAATAGAACTGCTTTTAGAGGCTGTTCTGATTATTTAGTACATATCACTGAAAAAAATTAAAAACAATGGGAAAACACATACGGGTATTGTGAACACTATCATTACTCTAATACTCATGCAAAGAATAAAATCAGTGTGAATAATGCTTATGTTATACCTTTGAAACTCCTTTTGATAGGGCTACATTTTTGTGCTTGAGATACGTATCTCTATCTTTCTTAAACAGCTGAGAAAGGACCAAGAAATTATCAAGAGATTTGACATAAAATAGCAAGATTATCCTTAATCCTTCCAAAAATTGTCTGGTTAGACCCCAATATTTCTGTTAAGCAGTTGTAAGAAAAGTTGAAAAGTGTGCTTCTATGCAATGGACTTTTCTTTAGTTAATTTCTTATAGTAAGAAAACAGTAAATTCCATCAAGTAGAATCAAGGTGAGAGATATATATTAAAGATAAGAGTCAATGAATATAAGAAATTTTGTTTGAAATGGTGATTTAGGTAGTTTTCATTACTTGAGACAGAGAAATACTCTCACAAGTCATGATTCCTTCCATTAATTTCCTTCATTATGAACTGTCACCTGCAAGTGTCCATGACAGAATTTAGCTAGATCTCTAATTTTAGATGTCTTTGGCTAGCTATGATATATCTCACCCCAAACTAAAGAGCTACCTGCCTGATCACCTCTTCTGAATAATGTCACTGAGAGTGAGATCCAGCCTACACAACCTTTAGTATTTAATATACAAATTCTATTCTTCAAAACAATATATTATTAAACTCTCTTTTAAAAGAGACACTATAAAATTAAACCTGAGTACAAAAAGCTGCAAATTTACCCAGAACTACATTTACACCAGAACTACATTTTTTCCACTGGCATTTTTGTCTCGGTGGCAATAACACATGGATGTTATGGAGTATGTTCGTGATACTAATTTGGACCTCTTAAGTCGACCTATCTTGCAAAATTGCACTGCTATTTGGCAGTAAATCTTTTGGTAAAATCAGAGATTCTGACAAGTTTTCATCCCTTGAGAAAATACATAGCACACAGAACACAAAAGCTACAGGATATAAATTTGGTGTTTGCTGACATATCCTTTTAAAACCTTCTAAATTAAGATAAGCTAACCAGGGGCATCTAAAACCAAATGAAATGTTTTCTTGACTAGCAGGAAAAAAAATGAAGTCATGGACTCATAAAAAAGGTAAACAAGTGGCAGATGCATTTGACATCACCATGACCATTAATTTATTCCTTCACATGAAGATCAAATCTAGGAAACTATCTGGGAGAGGAACAGAGATTTGTGCAATAGTTTTATGATCATAGTATGCCCAGAAAAAAAAGACTAACTGAAATGCTGACAAAATGCTGGATCCAAATGGATTCTTTCCAAATTTATTAAATATGAAAGAAAAGGAGACGTGAAAAAGACTTTTCCCGAGGTTTTTCATCACTCACTAAGAAGCAAAAAGCTAATATAGGGGATACATATTTGTTACCACATTGTTACAACTGTGCTACAAAAATGAAAAGTATAAAGAAACATGGAAACCTCGGTACAATAGTTCTGGGTGTATCATAAACATATAGATACATTTACCCCTCAGAGTTGAACCTCCAGTCACAATGCGGAGAGCTGTCATGGGTTTCTCAGGAGCAGAGTCCAATCTTGAAGGTGAAAGAGATATTAAAAAAAAAAAAAAAAGACAGAAAAGTTTATTACACACAATTGTCTCTAACTGAACCATTTACAAAGAAATAAAATTAGACACATTGCTCTCAGGATTGGGAAACTATTTACAGTAGAAAAAGAAGGGTGATTTATATAATTACAAATCTTACTGGGAAGTAACAAAATATGCTGGATATCAAAGACAAAAAGAGAACAATTAGAGAATGTATACAAAAGGATGGAGATACTCATGAATGTTTAGAATAGTATGGAGGATTTTTGAGTTAATGTTGCATATAAACGAATATATGCATTCATGTTGGAGGGCACATAGTGGGCAGAGAAATAGAATATTATGAGAACTAATGGATTCCTCTCTCAGCTTAAAGTCTGAGTCTGCTTTATGAGCTTTGCTGAAATATTTAGCCTTCCCAAATCTCTCTTTTCCATTCTGTTAGAACAGACTATCTGATCCTCATAAGTATTGAGAGGACTAATTTAATTTTGTCAAATCCTTTTAAGTCCTTGGATGAAAAACATTTCATGTGAGTACTGCCAACCTTTTTTTTTAAAATCACAATTAGCAGTGGTTGTTCTTTCCTTAGTATCAGTTATTGGAGTCAAAGGATTATTTGAAAGCATCATTCTTAATAAAAAAATGTATTGTTTCTATGTAGAAAATACCTCAGAAATAATTTCTGTAGTTCACTAGAAAGGTAACTCTCCATTGATTTTGCTTTCCTATTGGTCCACAAGAATTCAACACTGTACACACCCCGGAGTTCTTCCAAAGGAAGAAAGCTTGTGAGCATTGCCTAGAGTTTTGTTCTTGGATATAAGAGATACTGTTTTGAGCCTGGTGTTGCCATCTCCTCAGAATAAGCAATTTTATAAGATGATCTTTTTTTTTCAGTTTTGGGGTTTTATGGGCTTTTTTGTTTGTTTTGTTTTTGTTTGTTTTTACTTAGCTTTGTTTTTAATTGTTGGCCTTTTTTTAATGGCTTATACTTTAAAATGGAAGAAAACTCTTTTCCTCAAAGAATGCATTTGAGATGCTATATGCCAAGTGGCTAGAAGGAGTTGCCAGGAGCTGGGAAGCCACAGATTCAATGATGTGAGTAATTTATTAGCTCTAAGATAACGCAGATTCTTTTACATGCCTTTCTGTAGTGCTTTCCTCCCTCCATCCATTTTACATTGAATTTTGGATATTTTTTCAAAGCTATGGATATTCTCTTGGGAACAATTGCTACAATTATTATAATTGAAATTGTAATTACAGACACCAAATTGAATTACAGACACCACAATGCATATCTGATATCATTGGAAATTTCCCATATGATCTCTATTAATTCAAGAATGATGAAGAGGACAAAATAATTACCATTACTGTAAATACTAAGAGCCAGATTCATTCTCTAACACACATATCCTGTTGACTTCAGTGCAAGTTGCCTATGCATTCCAGTGGTCAAGAATTTTCTTGAGGAGCAAAAAACATTTCTAGCAAAAACTGAGGGCATATTAGGAAGAAATACTTGGATGAAACTGTGTACAGCATAATGCTGGATGAATATCAACAGAAATATCTCTTTAATTCCTTAGAAGAACTGGAAAATGGTTATGGAAATGTAGACTGGACAAATTATTCTGATAAAGTATATTCAAAAAAACCAGTGCTGGAATAAAAATAGATGAGATGACCTACTCTGTGACTTTGACCACTAATGTCTGTGATTCTTTCAGTCTAGGCTAATAGAAAAAAAAATCACCAAAAAAATGCTAGGATGTACAAATGTAGTACAACAAAAACATTTAAGCTTTTTCATGTACTTCAAATTCTTCCAGTTTTAACTCTAGAATAGATACAATAAAAATCACAAATCACAGAATAAGTGTTTCAAATTGCCCAGCAAGATGATAATAATTTTCCATTACACTATTTAATCAGATCTACTGTAAAACACAAAGAAATGGTGAGGTTTAATTTTGGCTAAATCAGAAAAGTGCTAAGTAAGGATCTATAGGAGAGAAGCAAAATACATTTGGGAAAGCTCTAATATCTAATACAGGAAGACAGGTTCTTTTTTTTTTTTTTTCATTTTTATTCAACCAAGCCAGAGAAGAACAAAACCTTTGACAGAGTAAATGGGAATGGAGAAAGTGAATTAGAAATTCTGTAAAGGGAATTAAAAAAGGTACTGAAAGTACACAGGAAATGTCAGTCAGAACTTTTAGCAAGAAGGGAAGCAAAATACTTAATCTAACACAAAAGATGAGGTTAGGTAAAAAGAGTAAGTATTAGAGAGGTGGTTGGCTACAGCAGACTCTGTTACACTTTAAGCAAAGAAAAAAGAGATGATATAAATTTTTACAGCAGCTGTCATTAGATAATAAAGTGTAGTCTGGTTTTCATTCCTTCAAGCTGCAGTGCTGTAACCTGACTAGATAGCACCATCACACTGCTAGGGAGTCTTGAAACTCATTCATGTAATATTTCTTTTGCCAAGTTAGAAATGTTAAATTGAACAGAGAGGAAAAGAAAAATCCTCCTCATTATAGTTCAGGTCATAAACTGCTATGAATTCATCCCTTCCCTCCTCAAAGGAGGATCGGGAACTTGTATACAAACCCTACCATGTAAAAATATATTTGCACACATAGTGATCAAAAAGTGCAGTTGCAAAGATCATATAAATAGAATGGCCTTTCAGGTGCAGAAAGAATAGACTTCACTTCTGCTGGTCAGTTAATGGATCACTTCCCTAATATAACCCCTATGCATCCATAAGTACCGTAGAAATATGTCTGAAGCAAATTGAAGCAAATAAATTCATCAAAACTACATGTCAGCTGGTCAAAGCTGTACAGAGAGCATAAATGAATAACTAATGTAGTTAAAAAGAAGTCCTAACAGTTCAACAAATAGAAATTAATTTCACATTTAGAATCTTGACATCCTGTGTTTTATTCCCTGTGCTTTATGAAACATTAAGATCCATACTGCTTTAGAACTTCTGAATTTATTTTATTTAGTCCATTGTCTTCCTTTTCTAACGGAGACAGAAACATGAGGCTGCTTGAATTTCCTGTTGACCTGAACTTAATATTTCACAGTATCTCCGTAGAGTTCTCAAATGACTGAAGTAATTTCTTTCAACTATATTTGATTCTTTTGGCTTGAAATGACATGAAATATTTTCATGTTTGTTGGGGAAAGGGGGACATCTATTTTCGACAAGTGAAAAATTTGCAGGTTTTGTACACAATGAAAGGCAAGGATGAGCAGGTTATTTAGAAAACAACAAAATCCCAATAAGCAAAATTGAAAGATTCTCTTGCAAGGGTATCTTGATAAAAAAGTCTTGCTTCCTTTCCCAGACTTGTTCCTTTCTGGTTGGTGAGAAATTAGTCTTGCCAAAGGTTTTATTTCCCTAGACTCAGCTCTATTCAAAAAAAAGTAATTAATCTATGAAATAGATATGGTTGCATTTTCTTGTTTTCATCCTTGCTATCACATAAAAGCTTTTTAATGAAACAATTGATTTCTAGAGAGCCGTTAACTCACCAGACAAATGCAGGTAGTCAACAATAGAAGAGGTCAAGTTGCAAGATCTTTGTTTTCAACACAGACCACTGGACGTTACTAAGTTTACCAAGGCAAGAAACACATTCTGAATCTCTTAAATCTAGATGAGTAAACAACTTTTTTTTCTTAGGAGTAGGTCTGGCTTACCATTTTTTGTAATTGGCATAGACATTCAGTTTTGAGGGTTTTTTTGAAAAGGTTTTCTTTTCTTTCCATCCTCTCCTTTGACTCATTCAGTTTAGTGCTGTCATAGGAGCATCTGATCTGCCTTCAGCAGAAGTAGTGGAGTCAGAATATGCATCAAAGAAAAAGAGGGTCGTTCTTAAAGCAGAAAACAGATGCAGTTCTGAAGGTTCCTTCCTTTCAACTTCCCTCCTTCTCCTACCCATTTATAAGGAATGTCAAATGAACCATTAAAGTATTAAATTCAGATAATTTCTGCCGGAAAGTATGTGAAGCCTAAATTCAGAAATTGGTTTTATCTTTTTTTAAATCTTTTTGCTCACCAACGTGGTGACTAGGTTATCCACTCAAAATTCAAAAATAATAAAAATTACACAGTAGTAGAGCCAGAGGGAATAGGCTTACTGCAGCAATTACTGAGCTGAATTTTATTTCTAGGAGGACTGATTTCATTATAATTTCAGTCACTTCTGAACAGAGGACTAGGGTTTCACTGGAGATAGTATAATAGATATTCCTCAGACTGTGCAGAAGCTATTGGTCTCTGTCGTCCTGTGAGACAATGCAATCAGTATGAGTGTTTAAGTTTCTTTTGTTTCTTCTTGTTTCTCAAAGGATTCTCTGCCTGCAGCATTCTACCCACACTTCATGTTTATACATTCTTCACTGCTTGGATACCTGGTATCCATTTTAGGATAATGGAGATCTTGCAATCAACTCACATCAGACCACCCAGACAGTTCCTCCTTTTTTCTCTCCTCGAAGCTGCATCTTCCTGATTATCAGTTTGGTTAGAGCTCTCCAGGCTATATTTCATCAGAGGAACTATCATACTTCCAGATTATTTTTAGATATCATTCAGATGACATTTTCTAACCCTTACATTTTACTAAAGAAATATGCTTATGTAATAATTCTTTGTGTATTTGGAGCCAATTTATCTTGCAATTTGCTAATTTATTCCTAAGGTATCTTGAAAAAGTGATGGTATATAAAACATTGCTTCTGACTTTACATGTACCTTACAACAGGTGAAGATTTGTGCATGCCAAATGAAAACCACCTAGAGTGAACTATAATTTATTTTGCTGTGATTTACAGCCAAATGTTCCATTTCCACAATAATTTGAGGTAACCTCCATGCAGTTCTAATGCATTTACAAGTTATGTATGTTCCAAAACATTTTTATGTGATTATACTCTTACAGATTTGCCTTAATGCCTGTGATTGAGTGACAGAGGTGTTTCTGAAAACATTTTTTTGAAGCTTAATTTACATGGTTTGCCATCTCCAGACTTTTTTGATAATAGACTGATCCATTTAAAACCTACAATTACAGCACTTGGTCTAGACTGAGTTGAAAAACTCACCAAACTGGTGATATAAGGTCTTTTCTTCACAGTGTTTGAAAGTGTGCAGATGACTGAACAGCAATTCTGAAGTGTGGACATCACATAGGTAAGCTACAGTATCTGTCTCCCTCCACAAATATGTATAAATAAGTAATGATATGATTATTGTAATGTTACGATATATCTATAAGTAATGTTATGATATATATTGGATCAATGCCAGTGGCAGAGTAAGTGAATGTGGATTCACAATTAGCTCTGCAGCAACAAAAACTGTTGAGCTGACAAATATGTTACCTAATTGAGATTGCTCTATTCCTAAGTACATTATTTGTTATATTGTAATTCAATTGCTCCAGGATCGTCAAAAGGCCTCTGATTCTGTTAAATCCTGACTTGATTTAGGCATTAAGTTAAAAAGCAGAGTTGGGAGATGGATTTTTCATTTCAAAAGAGACCTAGAATAATATTCTCTTCTTCCTCACTGTGAGGAAACACGCAACCAAACCAGAAATATTCTGTGTGTTGGAATTCTTACCCATTCTCTCTCTCATAAGTTTAATTTTCTCATAAAAAAAAAAAAAAAAAGAAAAAACCACATTTTTAGTTTAGACCTTCCTCTTACAAATATCACTACTGTTTATTTTGTTTATTTGAAAAAAATCTGAACAAACAACTTTTTAAAGAACTTAAAGGGGTTTTATATGTTCCTGTCCTTCGGTGTTTATTGAGGGAATTTAATACTTAATTTGTCATTTTAGGTGGAGAAATAATTTTTCTAATATACATAGAAAAGTATTTTATTGTAAATTTAAAGGTATGCAGCGTGTAGTAAATGTTATTGGAATAAATATGGTATTTTCTATGTAACATGCCATTTACACTGGTTGCTCAGAAAGAATAATGGATAGGATTAGCTTATAAAAGTAATCAGAGTTAAAAGTACAAACATCCATGGAACTATCAGATTACAAATAAATAGAAACATGAAAACAAAAATAAAGTAGTATGTGGCAAATATGAGAGAGAATGACAAAGACATTGCTGATTCTGTTAGATGTTGCAAAAAATTTTTGAGGTAGATATTTTATATGTACAACATAGAGCAGTCTTTTGGGACACCATAATAAAATAGAATAAGCAGTCATGAAAAGCTTTGTGACTCTGTGAGCATATTTTCAGCAGGTAGTGCAATTCCATAGATCATTAACCAGTCATTAATGGAAAAGATTGAAATATCTTCATTTTAACAGATGCCAGAATAGATGAGGGAAGAAGACTTCTCTGATGACTCAGCTAAGTATCATTGCTTTGATTCTTCTGAGTGCATCTTACATCCTTCAAGGCTTATTGACTGCCTCATCATGAGCTGAAACAGTTTCTAATACTATAGCATGATTTGTGCTGCCTGAAACACAACTTTAAATTGTGATGTCCATTGAAATGTGCATTAAAGTGGAACTAGAAGGCAATGAACTCCCTGAGAGTCTTTTCATTGGTTTTTGCATCCTCCAGACTGGATATGGGCTTATCTCTGCACATGAACAGAGAATATTCTCTAACAATAGCATCATTACCGTAAAGGAAGCACGGCCCAGAAGTTAGAGAATAAGTTTAGGCTTCAGTTGAGATAAATTCCTCTCCTGATTTTTCCATTACCTTTCCATTACCAGTTTTTTATAGCGAAGCAGGTGGTGACCCACTCCCACGCTGTCACTGCTGGTTCTGGAGTTCCAGAGAGCTGCTGTATAGGTGCACAAAGTTTTCTCCATGGCAAAGCTAACATGGTCTGCTCTATCTCAGGTTAAAACACAGTAGAAGAGCAAGTGTCTGAACCATTGCCTGAGAAACACTGGACACCTTTTCAAAGGAAAATGGTCAAGATAGAGTCCTGATCATACCAGGGGTGCATTTGTCACGCAATTAGTTGCTTGTAACCTATCCAAAATGAGACATCTTCTGTCATACAGAAAATGTTCCTTCATGTCACATGATGCCAATAGACATTCATATTCATATCCTCTGGACTGATGTGAGTGTAGATGAAGGGATAGGTGCATTTGAATAACATAATAGATGAACTTCAAAATTTGGTTTTTTGTATATTCTTTTTGTTGAGGAAAGAGGTGGGAATACAAACTCACTCTTTTTTTCTCATGTTGCATTTTGGTTCACTTAAGCACGTGGATAACTGTCCTGTTTGCTGGCTTTTGTGACTCCAGCCCCTAACTCCACCTGTGTATTGAATAAGCAATCCTAATATTCCTAACACTGTGGTTGGACAGGGCCCAGACATCTCAGTCCTACAGTAGTAGTGAAATGCTTTTTTGTTAACTTATTACTGTACAGGCAACTTCACCAGCATTTGTTAACACAAGGCAGTGAAATGGAAGCTAAGTTCGGTGCATCTGAAAGATATACTTTTATTCTTAGAGTTTAAGTGTTGGCTTCCAGGAGTTAGGAAAAAACCCAACAAATATCTGTTCATATGAGCCTGTGAGAAATATAGATATAAATTCCATTATCACTTATTAATTTTAGGGCACTCTACCCACACGGAGCTCTGAAAATTAACCTCCAAGATGCTCAGTTTACATTTTTTGCAAAAAATAGCAAGCAGATAAATAGAAAAAAAAAGTCTTCATTGTTCTATTGCAAGTTTTCAACCAAGCCAAAACTTGATAGAGACATATATGTCCATCTAAAAAGAAAAGAACAAAAAGAATTTATACATATAACATATACGCAAGTCACTAAAGACTGACCGGAGTTTCTCTGCAGCACCTAAATTGAGTTATATGTATAAGCTTCTGCTGCCAGATGCATCCTTATCACAGCTATCATTTTTAAAGCAATGAATAAATCCAGTTTCAATCTGTTTGACAGGAAAATAGATTTACTATAGCAGAGTATCTGGTCAAATATAGTTCCAAATGAAGCTTGCTTGCACTTTAGCTGATTTGTCAATAATTATAAAATTACTGATTAATATAAGATGTGAGCTGGTTGGATCCCCTGAGTACCTGGCTCTAAAAAAAAAAAAAATCCATCATACTTTTGACAGCCTATCTGGAGATGAATGAAAGGTTCACACAGAAATAGCACTCTGTGATTGCCCGCAAAACACATAACAGCAATTATGGAATAGATCAACCAGCTTTTGTAATAGCAACCATGTTCCACATGATCTTCCTTGCTGGTTATTCAAAGACCCACAGCAGTTTATAAAAAAACAGATTAGGTTATTTATTAGGCATAGTTATGCCGTGGTCTCAATTCCTTTTAAATCACCTGGGTTTTTTTCTTTCATTTCAATGGGATTTAAATGGTACCTTTAATAATAGAGGTGACTAATGCAATCACCTTTGTGGTCACTGATTTTTATTCCTCCTCAGCTGGTAGTGACAAATGCTTTCATAATTAAATTGACTGGAATGTCATCTATAATAAACCAGTATGGTGTGAGAAATCAGCCACATAAGACCTCTGAAGGTTTCCTCAATTGCTGCAGTTTTGCTTTCTCTCTCCTTTCCCTGTCTGTCTCACAGCCTTACCCCAGTCACTGCTCCTGCTCCTCACCTTCCCAGGCATATAAACTCATGTCATCCCTTAGGGGAGGGTTAATTTCATCTTAGTAGTGAGTCAAGGTGACAGAAACCTGAAAATCAAGGAATTAGGCTTTTTTGCAAGTGCAGCTTTCAGAGGCACTCTGATCTCAGGTTTGTTTGTTTTTTTATGTGGAAGAAAAACACAGTCCCTTCTTTTCAATCTATTTTTTTCCTGCTCAGGCTGCTGGGTGTAGTGAAACCCAATCCAAAGCTCCTCACTTTCCACACTGAGTATGCAGGGAAGGGACATCTCAGAATTTCAGTTCTAGGAATTATTCCCAAATACTGCTGCAGTTTTCCTCTTTGCTTCCTAAAGAAAAAAGGAATGAACTACCCTTAAAGAATGCTTCTCCTGTTTGTACTGCTGGTGCCAGATCAAAGATTGATATTTTCAAATACAAGATATTATCTCATTTTCCTTTTCCCATCTTTTTTCCTTCTTCCTTTCCTTTCCTTTCCTTTCCTTTCCTTTCCTTTCCTTTCCTTTCCTTTCCTTTCCTTTCCTTTCCTTTCCTTTCCTTTCCTTTCTCTTTTTTCTTTTTCCCCTTTCCTTTCTCTTCCTTTTTTTTCATTTTCTCTTTTTATTTCCCTTTTTCTTTTTTTCTTTCCTTTTCCTTTTCTTTTCCTTTTTCCTTTTATTTTTCTTTTTATTTCTCGTTTTAATTCTTTGTCTGTTTATTATCATCTCAGAAGACTTTTTTGATTTACCTTTCACTATACTTTTACTACTTCTTTTGTCTGTGGCATTTCAACTGGCTTCCTTTTCCAATTTCAAATACGGTCTTACATCACAAAAGCTCAGTGGGAGAGTTTTTCATCAAATATTTCATAATATACAAATCCAGGAGTCCAAAACTATTTTCTCATTTTGAACTCCATTTTGCTGAGAAAATATTGAAAGCTTTGTTTCTGAATCTTTTGGCTTAAATTGTTTCTTTTAAAATATCTGTAATTTTCTCAGAACTTTTAAAGATCATAGAATTGTCGTCTATAAAATAATCCCATTTTAAAATGCATTATTCCATTTGCAGAATTTATGACCTTTCTTTACTGTTCCTTGCCAGGACAAAGTAATAAAACACTTCAGTTATCAATACTTCTCCATCCTCCACTTCCCATGAAAGCTTCTTCCTAAACAGATTATGTTTCTTGCTTTCTATTTTCCTCTTACTTTGTGATGCACTCATTCATTCATTCATTCTTTCATCTGAACGATCCCTCCCTGCATCAAAAGTCCCTCCAAATATTGTAGTTTGTCAGTTGATTTGCTCCTTCAGTGTCACTGAAGCACTGACTAGGAAATCTAAACATCCAGTATGCATCTAGACTTCTAAATATAGATGGATGTCTTATTATTCAAATTTACCTTGGCCCAGGGGCTTGTGTGTAGGTTTTTAATTCTGTTTGACCTGCCAGTTTGGCAGTTAGTACAGACACCCGCCACAGTTAGCAAATCTGACACAGGAATCATAAGGGAATGTTTCCACCTGGAGCAGCAGCTGGAGGCCATGCAGTAAGCCCAGAGCATATCAAAGGTCACAGGGCATCTATCCACATGCAGGGTGCTGAGTCAAGTCCCTTGTCAATACCGTCACTTGGGCTGGTTCAGTTGCCTAAATTTGTGCCTCTGGCCATTTAAATGGGTCTAAGGTATGTCACCTGGCTTCCATCTGCCAGCACAGAAAATTACAGATGTCCACA
The DNA here is from genome assembly GCA_013397865.1 of Struthidea cinerea. Taxonomy (NCBI): domain Eukaryota; kingdom Metazoa; phylum Chordata; class Aves; order Passeriformes; family Corcoracidae; genus Struthidea; species Struthidea cinerea. The sequence continues at coordinate 1,884,630 of VZTI01001286.1, forward strand.
GGTATTCAGTATTTTTTATCCTCATAACTGAGAAGTAGCCCATTGCTCCAGTCTTTGGCAAAGCAGATAAATAGAAGACTTCACCTGTGCAACTACTACTTCGAAAGCAGACTTACAGAAGGTAACACTGCAGATGCACTTTTCTTTTCCTGTGAATGTTATCTAAATTACATAAAAATAAAAAATTTTCCTGAAGGATTGGAGCAGGCTTCAACTTCTTTATTTAAAGAGTCTGATAACAATACAATATTGCTCTTGAGAGCTCAGAGCCCCATTGTGGTTATTACCTGACAATTATTTGTTCAGGACTGCATCCTTTCTACCATTGTATACATTGGGTAGGCCAAGACACTGACTGCACACGTGTTTAGTGAATATTCTCAGCCCAGCAATGCTTTGTAATGTCTCAGTCCTTACACTGAAAACCATCATGTCATTTTCAGATCCTTGTGTATAGCATCAGTTTATAGTTGTTGTAAAATGATCTGAACTTGCATCCAGGGGAGATGAGTAAAACTGATAAGTGTTACCCTCCATGGAAGGGAGTGAGGTACTTTTTTGGATGGCATAGATGTTTCCATTATAATTCATTAACTTCTGCAAAGAGGGTTTTCAGCTGTGAAGGGAATACACATTCTGTCTGCTGAGGTCCTGATTTCATTTGTGTGCACACAACTATCTAAAGACTGCATGAACGCATGTATACTTACACATTCCTGCCTCTGAGTATATATCCAAGCATATAGTTTGGATCTTTAAAAAGCAGCAAGTAACTGTGGATATAAATACATGCAAAATGAATTTAGTATTTGACCGTGAAATACTCAAAGCTTTAATAAACACCATTAGCAACTGCCTGAGATCTCAGCTTTTACTGTAATGAGAAAAATTATATTTCTCACACAGTTAAGGACAAAAGCCTTAAATTGTGCGTCCTAATATTTCAGATGTTGTAACATATAGAAAGCATTTGGAACAAACTCAAAGAACTTAAAGCCATAAAACCAATCGACTTCTTTTTAAAGTTAGAATATTTTAATCTAATGCTATGACTGACTGAGGAAAGGAGAAATAGATGACTAACAATTTTTAAGCCTCGGAGTTAATAATTCTAGCAATCACTAGAGAGGAAATGACATCATTAATTGCATGGTAAAATTGCAGCAAAGCTGTGATACAACCTACCATTAATAACAGACAGAGTTTTAGTCCCCAGACACATTGATAGGAGAACGGGTAATAAAGAAAAAAACAAATACTGACATCATGATTCAACAATGGGGGTCAAATTCCAAGGGATAGTGGATAAAACTGTTTTTGCAGAAATACACACATGAACAGAACCAGAGCCAAATTTCTATTTTGCTCACATTTCCAGGGGGCTATCCTTGGCTAGCAGAAATACTCCCACTCAGCTGCTCACTGATTTCCCCTCCATCTTTGGCAGGACAAAAGAGAATAAATAAGAAAAACAGAAATAAAAAAGTTCATGGGTTGAGATAAAAACAGGTTTTGTTTAATAATTACTGCCATGGGCAAAGGAGACCTGATTTGGTGGAAATTGACGAACAAAATAAATACTTAATTATTGATTCAGGTAAGAGGAAACAAAAATGGGGAAGTTGCAGGTAGTAGACAGTCCTTTCTCTCTGCTGCCACTTTTTCATCACATTTTGCCTCTGGTCCAATGTGCGCTCTCCACAGCCTGCAGTGTATATCTGCTCCATTGTGTGGGTCCTTGCAAGGCCACAAATGCCTTCTCCTCCACAGAGCACCTGCTGCTCCTCCTCTGGCCTTGGCCCTGGTATTGCCTCTGCTCTTTCTTACTCTTTTTGCTTCCTCTTGCTCTGCCTTTGACATGAATTTGCCCTCACAGAATATCTTCCCCTTCAGCCCCTCACTGAGAGCACCTCACCAGCTGCAATCAATGCAGAATTTTTAGGAAATTTTTCTTACTTAGAAACCTCCTATAAAATAATATATTGTTGACAGGCATTCCTCTAAATGGCCTCTAAATTCTGCTTTTTAAAATTTTTGACATTTGATAACCGTAACTTTTCTCAGATATTATGAACCTGCTGCAATATTTATATGCTCATACTAAACTAACCTTTTAGTAATTGATCATTTACTGTGAAAACAGAAATTCTGCAGGTGAATGGACAGATAAAGAAACAATAACTTTTGGAGGAACTAAAGCACACTATCTGACCTCTGTAAGACTTTTTTTTTTCTAAGAAAATATGGCAGCATCATCATTGCTCCAGCCTAAAATGAACCATTATTTTTCTTGTGTGATGAAAAAAATTACTTCAGAGAGAAACTGCTGTCTAGTTGCCACAGCCTCTCTATTTTTTTCCTTTTAAATTTCATTTTAATATTTTTAAATTTTCATTTAAAGAGATTGCCCTATTTTGTTCACATCCCATCACGCCTTAGCACTACCCTCAGCATAAATGGGTACTGGCATGTTATTTTAATGTTGTAGTGGACTATTTCTGTTAAAAAATATGATTGGTGCCTATTCCTGCTAACATCAAACAGAACAATTCAGTGGAAGGATTCCAGTGGGTCACAGCTTCTCCTATACAAGCCATCCCTACAAGAGTGCAGCTCAGTGCACCACATTTTTTAGTGCTTGCTTTATCATACGTGAAATAAAGTTATCGGCAAATCAGGAAAAAAAGATTTATTATTAGCTGCTTTTGTGGTCCTCCTACAATTATGGTATGTGAATATGGAATGATCTATAGGAATCACTGTTTTTAAGAAAACATTAAAGAATTCTTATGAGGGATTATAATACTTAATCACAACTGCAGATGTTACATTCAAACTTCCAGGTTTTGTCCCGTCTCATTTGCAAATTCTATCCCTCTTAGGAGTCAGTGCTGTAATATGATACATCTCTTGACCATTAAAAATTATGTAAGAAATACAGGGAGAAAAAAAATCAATATGTAATTATTCTCTCCAGAAAATATTTTCATAAGTGCATAAAATTGACTGAAGTAATGTTAATATAAAGTTAAAGGGCACAGCTCTAGAGAATATCACAGTCACCATAATAAAACCTCTTCATACATGATTTTGGTCTACCAAGTAAATGCAAAAAATTAACACAGAAGCCATTTCTACCTGTTAGCTGTTTCTAATTATTTGTGTTATATAGACCATAACACATATATTTTCATGGGCACCTCATATGGGTTGTAGGACCTGTTCCTTTCTGCATATATTGCAGTATAACTTGCTTTAGTCAGAAGCAGACTAGGCTCACATGTCTACTGGTGACAGTAACTGGTATACAGGCAAGTAACCTACAATGATTTCCTAATCCCTTTATTTCTAAACTTGGCCTTGATGCCTTCTCACTATCACTGATAAACATTCTGAAAAGTGGAGGTTTTTTTGAAATAAAAGGTTCTCAGTAAATTGGTACAGACGGCTCCATCAGAACCTAATTATGACTGTGGAGCCGGAAAATAGATTGCATTTCCCATACATTATTAATGCTCTTCAAATCCTCATTTGTCATGTTCAAGGTTATGTAGAGATGACATTCAAGGAACCCAAACTTCTTGCTAAACTCATTTCGACAATCCAAGTCCTTTATAGGAACAACTTCTTAGGCTCTTGGATAATATTAAAATTATAACACCATCCTCATGGGACTGTACAGAAACCATAAGGTTGTAAGGAAATTAGTGATGATGAAAATTAAATTCAGCACCATAAGAAATAATTTCATTAGCAGATTTTCTCTCATATAGTGATTAAGAAAATGTGTATGTAAAGAAATATTTGTTTTGTAGGACAAGATGATGTTTACCGCATGCACATGTTACCAATTAGGCACATTAAGACCTACAAATAATACAGGGACACGTGACTACAAGGCGATACAAAATATTATTAGTAAATGAACATTGATTCTGAAAATTTTTAATAGAACAAAACACACTTCAAGTGGAAACCATAGAATATATGTGCAATTTCTGCCACTAGAATATAGGAGACATTTTGTAAAAAAACCTAAAACCAGATTGTACCCACTTACTTATTTAAGTACTCCAAAAAAAGTAAGATAAGCTTTGTACAAGTAGAAAATACCATGTCAGTCTTAGGCTTTCAGTATTCTGACACTCCAAAAATAACTTTGCACACAAAAGTCAAATGAAATAATGTGAATTTTTCATAGTATCCAAATTCCTCTTAGTTTGCTGGTCAAATAATACTGGAGGAGGAGTCAGTGGTGTTTCAGGGGTTTTGTCATGTCTTGGTATTTCAGTACAGGGAGGTACTCTGCTTTGTTTCAGCTTAAGTAAACACCAATTCCTAATGGAAAAAGTGAGCATTCACAGTTATCTGTGATGAAAGATGAACAAAAATGTATTATGAACACAGTAGATGTCTAAAACATCTGAAAAGTATAAAGCTTCTCCCATTCTGTTCTCCACTGTTTATACTTGCTGAAGCTATAAACCACTTGTAAGAAGAAAAACTGTGGAGCATATTAGATACTGGCATGTAGCTATTGGTCACTTACCACAGAGTTATCCCAAAAACAGCTACTTAAACTTTCATAGTACCTTATCATGGCAAGACATCTTATCTTACTTTACAATATTACATTAAAATTGAAGGCTAATCCATTTTACAGATTTACTGTTCAGATAAAAGGAGATAAAATCCAAGGGACCAAATTCAACATGTGTGCATCTTCTATCATCTCTACACAGTTCCATAGATGATAACTACTCCACTGAAACCCAACAGGTCTTAAATTTATATCTAAAAAAGGCAACTGTAAGCCAAGGGAAATTTAAAATAGCTAACCCCCCCATTTATTGGTCTGTCTTTTTCAGTAATCTCTTTGATATTGTTTTAGATACCAGGATTTGAGTAAGACCTTATTATTATCATCATTATTCTCTCATATCATGATTCTCCATCTTCTTGATCTTCCTGAGAAGCTGTTACTCTTTCAATGTGTGTGGGTGTGTTTGAAGCAGACGTTGTGCCAATATATTTCGCTAACATGATGTGGAAATAAACAACATATATACAACTTCCTCTTGATATTGAGAAGGAGAATTAATCCTCCTCTTAAACAAAACGTCTTGAACACTCAGGAAACATGAATCTGAATCAACATGTTTGTCTATTTTTACAAGTATATGTAGAATAGAGTCTGGAAAACTTTGTTTAAGTAAAGATACTTTGTCATGTCAGTATACAAAAATAGATAAAACAAAAAGGAATTGTAAAAATTAAATATACTTAGTTGCTGTATCAAGCAAAAGCCAGCATTTAGCTATAGGCAGAAAAATGACTACTTACAAAGATGCATGTGACCAAAGAATTAGAAATAATCTTGATGGCAAAAAACATAGGAGCCGAAGACATTTAGTCTGTCTAACACAAAGAACTAATTGCAGTCTAAATTTTAAGTGTTCAAATAAGTGCTGAAATATACATTGACTAGGAAAACATGACCATTAGAAGTCTCCAGAAGAATACTGAGCCCATCTATATGAACACCACAAGCTCTGTCCCCAAATTTAGTGATTGTTTGACATGACCTTTTTGACTGAAGTAAGTGAATATTTTCCCACAGCTTTTACAGACTTGGATCGTGGTTCTTGTAATTCAATATCTGCTTAGAGTACTTGCAAAATGAGAGTTTATCAATAGCCATAATATTTTGATAGGTATTTTGAACCCTTTTTGTTTTAATGGTCATTTTAGTACATTACCTTTTGCTTTCTTATTTCTTGCCAGTACCACAACGCAATTGATTGCTTGCTACATATGATATCTTTTCTTTCTCTCAATAATCTTCATGAATTTAGAAATATAATGATTTATTCCTCTTCACCAATAAACCCAAACATTCATAATTTTACAAGGAAATATTTTGGAATGTTTTAAAGCTGCCTTCCAAGCAATTACATGCTCATTTCTATTGCAGAAGTTCTCACATTTTTTTCTTAAAAATAGTTTCAAGTTTTGCTTACTTGCAAATTCTTGAGAAAAAAATCCCCTGCCGTGGTGTCTACAAAAGAGCAAAAGGGAAATGTAATGTGCAAATTGAATAAAGAGACTTAAACCAACATATAATTCACAAAAATTTTAATGACTATATTGGCCACGTAAATTGCATACCTAATCTTTTAGTTCCAATTTAGCTAGTGAATGCCTATCATAATTTTTAAATTTTCCCTTAATACTTTTCTTTTCATATGTCTAATCAAAGTGTCCTTCCTTGAATTCCTGAGTTCCTGATGTCATCTGGAAAAATGAAGTGCCCAGAACTGCATAAATATTCTGCATGGTCACAGGAATGGTCACATATAGCTATATGCAAAGAGGTTTTCATTCCTTTGGTTTCTGATTTGACTGGTTTACATACTATAGAAGATAAAACTGACTGGGTTTTAATCTTTTCCTCCATAGTATATTAAATTATCCTTGGCTTAATAGGTTATGAGGGTGCGGTGGTGGGTTATTGGGGTGACTGGAGAGAACTGCTTTGTACCCCAAACTATCTCTGAAGGGGGATAATTCGGGTGCAGGCTAGCTGCTAGCAGATACCCCTTTCAGCTCTGCACTGCTGTTGGCGCTGATAACCCTCTCACCCCACACCCTCAGCCAGAGAGCTCAATATTACCAGAGACAAGGAGTCAGGAGGGCTCTCCACATAGCAGAACTCCACAGCTAGATTTATTTCATCTGTAGAGACAAGATACAGCCAGAGAGAGTGAGAGGAGGAGCCTGGTGGTTTACATAGTGTTCCACAACCAGTAATCTGAGGGCTTAGAGGCGGTACAAAGGCAGGACCAGGAAGGGGAACCAGTGAGCAGAGGGAAGGGGCGGAGCAGGAGACCAGGCCAGGTATGCAGCTGCACAGGTAGCTTCCATCAGCCAGAGTCTGGGGGTAAGGTTACATTCCATTCACAAGGAATTCTGGGAGAGGCTTTTTCTCCACAAGTAAAGAAGGTATTTTCAAATGCCTGAGTTTTTCCACCAGCTGGTCTCTGCCACTTTGGGGTTTTCTGGTTGACCAGCTGGCTCAGTGGTTACAACATCAAAATAAGCAGTTGAAAGCTCCTTTGTTTCTAATACTGTTCATCTAGAGCAGAAAGTCCCACTCAGTGTTACTGTGCTCCAAGTACTTTATATCTGTGATTTGATTTATTAACCCCCCCCAGGTGCCTGTACGCAGGTTTGCAGGCTGAAGATCCTTTAATTATTTCCAGTCTACAATTAACTTCCTAGTTTCTTAGAGGTTTTTGTATGTCTCATTTCTCATTTTTTGCATTAGCTCTTAATTTAGTATAAACTGGAAATGTAATTAATGCATTATTTGCTTTTTCTTTTTCAGTTCATTAATAAAAGTAGGTAATGATTCTTTCATTCCACTCAGGCATAAATAACTGAAGTAATCAATATTGAGATTACATTGAAAATTAGAGCCCTATTGTAAAGATTCATCTGAAGCTCTAAAAGTTTGAGGTAAAAAATAGAAAGATTTAGCAAACTTTAATTAAGTAAACAGGGTATTTTGCATATAAAATTATGTGATAGGTGTGAACAATTTTAAAGGAAACATAACTGCTTCTGTTAGCTTCAAATTTTCAATAGATAGTGATTAAAGCTCATACACTGCTATACTTGTTTATCTTTGCATGCCAGTGCAGTTTGCTAATCAGTTTAGCACAAATGTGAAGGAAAGGAGCACAATATGAGAGTACAAATTGTTGCAGCCAAGATGGGCATGCAGGTGGAAGTTCTTTAATATTTGTAAGTTGGTTCCTTCTACTCTTGGTCAATCAAGTCAGGCACAGTGCCATTCCAGTCTGTCAAGCATTTCATTCTGAGGTCTGAAATGTGTCCTTTTATTGGTTTGACACCAGTCGTGTTATTTTGCCATTAGTAGAGCCAACACAGTGCCAATCTTCATAATAGTCTCCAGTTCCTCACTTGCAACTACTTTGAAGAGTCCTACCCTCTGATACATTCTTTCCTGAAAATTTTCCTGCATTTCCTTTTTCTTATTCTCATTTTTTTCTCTTTCATCAAGCTCTATAAGGACATTCCTCTGAGATTGTGCTCTTGATGATTACCACAAAACATACAGTTATGGATGCCACAAGAAAAAAAGAAAAAAAGGAAAAAAAGTCCTTTTTTATATTTTTCTCTACTTTAACTTCTTTTTTTCAGGGAAAAGTTAGAACATACAGACCCAGATGGATGGATTGTCTGACGCAGTATTTTGTCTGCATCAGCAGTTGATTTTTTTTCTGTGTAAGAATAACACCTGGGAAGTTATATTCTTCTGACTAATGGTCTCTCAATCCCCAACTCTTTTTTTACAGGAAACATCTGATTCTGTATTTCTTTTACATGAACTCTTCTTCCTTTCTACTGCTGACTCTGAGTAAATTTCCCCATTCAGGTAAAGGAATAGCACTTGTCTGCTCCAGCTTCTAAATACCTGCCTCCTTGTTTTGAATTGGGATCTGACTGGCTTGGTACTCTGACCTTCCTGGTACCTGTGGCATTAGCTGCAGTGAACAGTTAACACCTGTGTGCACAATCTTGACACCATTCATAAATTTGCAGGGCTCTACTATATCTTTCTTCAGTTACCACTTTTCCACATTCAACAGCTCTGGACTATTTGTATTCTTCATATGGGTGTGACTCCATGCTCTCAAACTTCTTTTTGGCTGATTTTTTTTTAACTCTGTACAATATTTTTGAGTTGACAGACCCAAAACAAAAGACATTATTCAAGATGTGGCTGAATCATATATTTATTGAGAAGAAGAATTATTTTTGTCTGTAATCACAACATCTGGTTAGCTTCTCTGCTGGGTGCCGAACTTTGAGCTTTACAGAACTTTCACAATCCAACATCCTGTTTCTGATAAAGAATAGTTCAATTCAGGGGCAATTTTCTTAAATTTTGATTTCTCTTCTACATATTTGTGTGCTGTGTTTCTGTGTGCATAGAAATGAAGGTACATGAATCAATTCACATTTATCTACACCAAGTTTAATCTGAAATTTTATTTCTAATTTTTTTTCCTTTTGAAGATTCCTAGTGAAATAAATGTAGTATCCTATAGCTTAGAGAGTTATACAGTTTCTTTGTATACCCAAGTATTTGGAAAAGAACTAGAAAGTAATGGGCAAAGCCCATTTTGAGTAGTAATGAGTACATTTAATTGAATTTGTATTGACTGTTTCAATCTCTGCCTTCTGACCGAGGATACGTTCCCTGTGTCCTTGTCCTCCTGGACTGAGTAAAATCCTACACAAACATTTGGTGAAAGCACAGTTAGAATTTAATGCAAATACTTAAAAAGAAAATCAAACTTTCAGGAATGGTCAGGATAAACACATTCCCTTCCGTTACATAGCTTTTAGATAGATGCTGTCAACTGCACAATTCTAGTGCTAAGTTTATGTCATCGCATCAGTTTTTTTACAGACAGGTGACAGTGCCTTCCTCCACCTAAAACATACACAAGCATATTCTGAACAATATTCTGAAATATTCTGAACACAAAAAGAGAAAATGTGCTCACGCAGAAACTTGTTAAGTGTTGCCTCCTTGTGAATCTATGTATCATCTGAAGAATTTCAAACTAGGCCATTACATTCTGTTCCAGTGCAGAGCTGTCTAGCTCATGATTTGAGGGGATATGAAGCCAGCTGGGTGTGTTCTTGTCTCCATCTCCAGGATGCTTACCTAATGTCATCTGTCATATAATGGATGTATTTTGGGGTGGGAAGGTAGGGGAATGCAGCCTTGTCTGAGTTCTTTGTAACAGAAAAACATGGACCCTGGGGTGTCCATATGCCACAGATTTTCTCTGTCTGTTCCAGTGAAAACATAACCAAAAAGCACATAATAAAGACTGAGTGATATCGGATTTTGTCCTGTGATAGGGGTACTGACCTAGTTCCAAAAAGGAAGTAGCATCTTTCATATAAGGAATGCACTGGTGCAAAATTGAAAATGTATCTATATTTTATCTTTGATTTTATATATCATATGTTAACATATTATATTAAATAAATATAGAATGTGCTGGATAGATTATTAAATTAATAAATAAGACAGTAGATTTGGTAGCAATCATTTAAAAACATAGAATATTCAGAAATAATTCAGTGTGCTTTAAGATATTTGTTCTTTGAGGGTTACATTTTAGAATACATTTGGGATACATATTGAAACATTTTCAGTAATGTTTTTCCCTTGACTACAGGACATATTCCAGTCTGTATGGCAAAACAGGTGAAAAACATTTCATACAGCCCAGTAAAATTCACCTTTCTCAGTTTCAAGGACATCCTCAAGTTTCAGCATTATTCTGTAGTAGAAAGAGATGTTTCTCTATTTGGATTCTGCTGCAGATGTTTTGGTGACTAAATTTTAATGACATATTCCCTTTTCTCCTCATGGTTTTTGGTAATAAATCAGAGCCGCTGAATTTTCTGTTGTATATTGTTTGGTACAAGATAATATTGTTCATGCAGCCTGCCCTCATTATTTCAAAAGCAGGAATCACAGATTTCTTTGAAGTTGTGCATTCTTCACCTTTTTCTACAAATCATTTCCTCACACAAGTACAGTGTTTGATACTAATTTAATTTAGCACAATATGTTGCCATGTAATGTTTAGTCTGTATGAATATTTAAGAAACATAAAAGAGACTCACAGTGACATGGGGATGACTTACAAAACCAAGAATATCAAAGAAGTAGTTGAAGAATTATTTTGCTATTGTACTCAGTCTTCTTTCTTCTCAGCTGGGAAGATGATATGCAGTTGTAATGGCTTGTCCCCTTTGAATGTTCCTAACTTCATTAGGCAGAAGAAGCATGACTGTGGAACTCAGATTCATATGTTTAGCTATCAATAACATACTGATTTACTGGGTTTACATACATATGTACATACGAAAACAGAGACACGTGTATATGTATATTCCTGTATTGCAGCCTTGAGAAGTTAGCAGAATGTAGTATGCCTCAAGGGCTTTTAAAGACTTTAGAATGATATCTTGCCATCGAACATTAACATGAATTAATACTGAGAAAATGGAGAAAGACTTGTCAACACTGACGGAAGGGAAGGCCTGGCAGTACAGTGATGTAAGGTAGTGATTTCATCTATCTTTTTTTGCTCTGCTTTTCTTGTCTTCAAGAGTTGTTTAACTGGGCTAAGACCACTGATTTCTAATTTGAAGGGTTACATTTCACTAAATATACTTATCTTTTCTGTTTCCTCAGGCCATTTAGAAGATGAAAGTTTTCCTTGTGAAGCTGTTCAAAGTAAAGTTCTTGCTTTCATTCCAAAGCATATGTGGGATGAAGAGCAGATTGAAGTGGGCCATCATGTTGGATATATACATGTGTAGGATGTTGGTAGTTATCCTACAGTCTAGCTGTTTCTAAAAACAATTAATAATTAGTGAAAAGATAGTGAATACAGAAGGTTGTGAAGTGTACATGTGGAAAGGAAATATGATGACAAAGCAATAGACAAAGTGGAAAAAGTCCAATAAACAATATTCCAAATCCATCATTTCTGAAAAGTATTACTGGTCATGATTAAAAGGCTGTATTTATTGGTTGGATTGTTGTTCATTTGCTTAAGTGCAAGTGAAGCTCACAGCCATTATCCATCTAAATAAGTCCTCCATGAGATTTTCATACTATCTCTTACTTTATAGCTCTTGCAACAGGATCTATTTCAATAACAGTGCTGCTTTTATTACTTGGCTATGTATGTGACTCCTGTTACACTGATCATTAGTTAAAGTAAGTGCCTTTTATTTAATATCTTATATGTATTGGATTGTTTTTGCTTCTGGTGAGTTTTATAGCTTCTATAGATTGCCATAGTATAATACACATTAAACTAGATAGAAGAGATAGAATGTATGATTCTATCTTTCTAAGTGGCTTGAGTGACTCAATCAGCATTTATCTCAGTGATTTCCTCTGCTAGAGGGAAGTTTTTAAAAAACTGAATCATTTGAATGATGCTAAAAAGCATGAAGAACAATTAATCACAGAAGGTGTTTTACTTTCAACTTCATTATTTTAAAATTTTCATTGATTTTTCTTGCCATATGTCATCCAGGGCTGGATTGATATGACTATGTGTGACAAAACAGCTGAGAAAGGTATTAGCTAATTTTTCTGCAAACCCTTTGGCCCTGCACAGAGGTAAATCTAAAGATTATCTTGGAGTAGCTCAGAAACCTGGAGAAACTGATTTATCTCCCTGAAAGATGAGAGGTCATAGGGAGGTTTCAAACATGTCCTGTTCCATTCCAGCAAAGATCAAGGCATCTGAGGAGAGCCTCACATAAACTATTTTATACCTCCACTATGCATAGCAGAATAAAAAATGACACCTTATCTCTTCCTTCAGGATATCAGTACACTTAATTTTCCAGTTAAACAAATATAGATGTCAATTTAATGCTGTAAAATAAACACAGCATAAGCCACCTTAATATGCTGCTACCATAACAAATACATTAGTGCTAGAGCTCATGATAAGTGTTAACTTAAAAGGGAAAGAATTTCTCCCCTTCAAGTTAAATATGGTAATCCAAAAAAGCCAAATTTGCAGAACCTTATATAAGAGTCTGTCATAAAAAAAAATTCTTCCCTGTCCCCTCATGTCCTCTTCCTGATTCTGTGAAATACAAAGTGCACTAAAATCCCTGGAATACTTAAAGTAGCCTCACAGGCAAAAAGGATTGTACCAGGTTATCTTAAAGACTGCATAAGATCTCATATATTATATAATAAGCCATGTTAAATACTAACTTTACAGTATTTAAGTAACTTTAGCACTGGCTATAGTTTTTTTATTCCTGCTCATAAACAAAATTTATTCTTAAAATTCAGTCTTAATATGTGTTTATCAAGAACAAACCAGATCCTAATAGACAGCTTGCTGTTTTGTTTGCTCACTTTCTAACTTTCTTTCTTGATTTATGATCAACTTTTAAAAAAATATTTCTTAAATTATACAACCTTGACCAAATACTTAGTTTTTGTGACCAAAAATAAACACCACATTCTATAATAGTTTGACATTTTGATCTCCAAAATTGCTGAATACGTGCAGCTCCCAGGTATTCAGTATGAATAATTCAGTTTTTACTTTTTGTCCTGTGAAACATCATGACAAAGAATAACCTCAAGTATTCACTGGCTGATGGGTAGCTATTAGGGAATGATAAATCTCATTAATTTCTCTCATGAAATTATCTGGCACTAATGTGATAACAAAGCAGAAGCAAAACAACAAGACACCTGTTTTGATGTTGATTTGCTATGTGTGCTTTGTTGGATTTTTTATAATTTCAATCAAAACAACTATCCTGTTTCCTTTATGATATCTGAAGTAGATTCTGAGACACTTTATTTTTTTCTAATATATTTGGATGTTTATTCTAGAGAAAAAACATGATAAAATAATGATATCTTTTGACTTATTTTCATTTCCTTGTGCCTATTGCTGAGAACCCTTAGGTTTTTTACACACCTGTGATACCTTGGAAAGCATATCTTTTTGTGAGTTTTGGTGAAAGACTAAAAACGTATTCCAGTGCACCCTATAACCCTTGCCTTCACACATCAATATTCTCTATTTTTGTTTACTTCTAACCATCCCATTCCCAACTATCTGTGGTGCGTCCTCTCCATTAATCCTAATGGCATGTGCAAAGCTGAGTATTTATTCCCTCTTGTTTAGCCTTTTACATTTTTTTTTCTCCTATGGATGGTTTTGGTGGTTTTTTTTAGGTGTAAAGCCATAGATAGGAATTCTATATACACTTCATATAAGTACAATTTTAGCTCACCTTATTGTTTTTTGGAACATATAAAACGAAGGTTAGTGTTTGGCATATTTTAGGAGAGCACTTTGTAGCTAAAATATGCTCAGGAGATTGCTATTTAAATGACAAGGTAACTGCTTATTAAATGATGTCTTTATTTTAAGACCAGAGGATTAGCGACTTTTTTTTTTTTTAACTTTTTTGGAAACTTAAAGTGGTGTCTTTCACCTTTCAGAATTCGTGCATGTTTTTTTTTCCTGTGGAATCAATATGAGAATAGCAACATTTTCTGGATTAAAAACTCAGTTCTGCTTTAGGAAAAATTTTATTTCTTTGCTTGAGTAATTCCTCTGACCTTTTTTCTATTTCATTTTTTATTTATATGGAATAAGACATTTGTTATTTCTCAATTTAAATTGCTTTTTATCCATGCAGGACAAATTAAAATAGAACTCTTAAGAGAATCATATCATCTTGATTACCATAATAAAGTAGAGGCAGGTTCCACCACTACTGCTCACTGACCTGTGTCAATGAGTTCTTATTTCAAATTCCAGCTCTGTAAGTGACTTTAGGCTACTAAGTAAATCTCTATGTTTACATGTATTTCTTCCTCTGAAAATTGTTTATAATCTTTTTTGGAGCTTTACAAACAATTTGAGTTGGTTTATAATAACAAACCAGCTCAAAACTTTATTATTGCAATCATACAACAGGAAATTCTAATGTAATCATATTATTATTTCCATTGTAAATTTTCACAAAAAGTGGATGAGAGTGAAAGACAATCATAAGAGTTCTACCTTTAGGCTGTAGTTCCAGAAAGGCTGTGAAGATTACCATGAGCACTGGGGGTTGCCTGGGCTCTTTTTCCATCCTTGGCATCATGACCCATGGGAACCAATCTGTGTCGCTGAGAAAAGGTCTGAGCAAAGAGCAAAAGTGGAAAAACAAATAGACAAAAATCCCAGTCAACCCAGGATAGTAATGTGAAGAATCTCCTTGTCTACTCCATTCATAGTTTTACTTCTTCCTGGCTGGTGTTAAGTCCCTTTCCTTCCTTTCCTTTTACTTCAAACACTACACCGTATTTCACTCAGCATTCAAGACTATGGCTATTTGTAATGGGCCATAAATATCATAAATGACTGTCATTCACCCAAGAAAAGATATGTTTTCCCCTTTGAATATACAGCATCTATAAAGGTTTGATCCATGGTTTTCTAGGCTTGTATCAAGCTGGAGCCCTGCCTAGACATGAAACACATAGATTTTGTGGGCCAAGGGAAACAAAGGAATGGGGAGGGAGAGGGGAGAGAAAAAGAGAGAGAGAGTGAGAGAAAGAAAGCAACTTTCCAGTAGGTTTTACTGTGTTAGATAGTATGCTTTATTTTTTTTAGTTACTTACTAATAAATTCAAAATCAGAATTCTACATGAGGTACTTTTTAGTCATATTTGACAGCAGCTGAGAAAGGACCATAGAAAGGTAGTAGAAGATGGTGCTTCAGAACACAAGCCTTACTGAGTGGGCTGAAAACACAGTATAGCTGAAGAAGGTGAATGATTCACCTTTGCAGAATGAAGGAAATTTCTCTTTTGATATGTCCTTCCCTTGATGTAGATTTCCTACATTTTCTCTCCTTCCCTAAATTCTTCCCTTTCCTGCCACAAATCCATTTAAATTACACCTTCCCCCAGCATGAGGCTTCCAGCTTTCACAGGGTCACAAAATAAACTAATTTAATGAAATTATTCTTGCTGGATTATTTTTCTATCTCCTTAATCATCTCAATTCGCTATGAGCTAAGGAGTCAGTCAGACTCAGCTCGGTGGAAGCAATGGGCCTATCCCATTCTAACAGGTGTTGATCTGGTCCATTGGCTGTTGGATGAGAGTCCAGAGGCAGCTCTCTCAGACTCTGTAAAAGATGTAGCCAAAGCAGATATCTGTACACCAAGAAATTGTGTGTATCAATCACAATATAAAGAGTATCATGTTGTATTGATGATTTTATCAGCAATATCTTTGCTTAGAACATATCTTGCATATTAAAATATGTAACTAAAAGCAGTAGTTAAGCATTTTGCAAATCTGGGATGAAATAGCCAAATGGAACAAGCTGTAAGGATTTTTGTAAGCATGTGGGATATGTGACCACTAAAGGGGTAAATTTGAACAGATGTAGCTCAACCTAGGAGACACACAAGTTGGCAAAGAACAAGGTATGAGTAAAAGAGTGCAAACAGATAGGACCTCCTGCCAAATTCACAGGAGAGAGGCAAAAGAAAAAAATCGGATCAGGATCAAATGAGACCTATCCTTTTGGGAGGGAGGCAGTAGCATAGTAGTAATGAGTATAACCAAGAAAAATAAAATAAAAGAGATGACAGCCCACTACAGTTCTGGCAGAAGAGCCTCAACCTCAGCAACTAAAGATTATCAAGGGCACTTTCCATCTGTACCAACTATATTAAATCATCCTGGTGGTACTGCATACCCACAACCGACTTAGGACATAAAGACTTGGAGTTTTGTAAGAGTTTATCATTAACGTGATTCATGACGTTAACTAATAGATTGAATGAAATCTTTATCCCCAAGTTAGTACCCTGCTTGTTGCATCATTCTCACAACAGCAATCTGCAATTGCCTAATTCACATATTTAGATACAGATATATAGATATAAATATATATGCACATACATACACATAGCCATATATATAAATGCTCAGTTACAACAAAGGGCTCTGGAGAGCTTACCTCTAAGATAAATATGTCGAGTTAGCAACATGATTTTTCTATTGGTCTTTTAACAGAGCCATTCTGAGCAAATTCTCATTTCACTTCTTATTTCCCTGTCCTCTTTGGGATTTCAGATTATTTCTCCTTAGTTTACTAAATTATTTTAACTTAGTGATACAAGAATTATGTGTATTCCAAATTTTACTCAAGTATGTGAGCCATTAGGAGTGAGAAGTGGTTGAATGTCTCACAGGATGTACTATTGATTGTGTATGTGTGCCTGTGCTTCTAAAAATATCAGCATCAAGGGAATTGTGAACAACTTAGACACGTTTTATCTCTTTGTTTGTTATTTTTGAAGATATATATGCACTCTTTGGCCATTAAGTTTTCATTCCATTCTTTAGTACAGCAGAGGATAGAACTCATTAATCATATGCCAGGCTTGGAAACTATAGTTATAACTCTCAACTTTCAGAGTAGCTAACAGAAAATGTTAACTTTAATATAGTAACAGGTTTAGTCAGTTAATGCAAGGCTATCTTCATTGTTTTCCATTAAATACTGCTCTCTGCTTTTGATTCAGTACAGTTGCTGTTTCTATAGAAAATTAAAATATAATTTTTACATTATTCAATACGCTATATATCTCGTTAATACCTAATATTTTCATTGTGCAAAAAAGAATATAATATTCATTTGATTACAACTGTCACTGGTTTTAGTATTAGAAAGTAGAAATAGAATAACTTTATTTATATGTAGAAACTGTACATTAGAGACCATGGTTGTCACACTTTTAATATGACAAAATAAGGATTGTGTATAAACAAGTATGCTCAAATATAGAAACAAGAGATGACTTTGGAAAACTTGTATCTAAGAACGATCAAGTATTTCTAAGATAATTTTTGATGCAAAATAGATTTTTGTTTCCCTAAAGGTTGGTATGGACTATGTTGCAGTCAGATTTGCATACAAATACATGTACATTTGAACTAGGAAGAGATGTGTAGCATCCCTCATACCAATATTTATTAATACTAATTTTTTCTGGCTGGGGTAAATTTAATTTTACCCATAGCAGTTGGTATGTTGCTATGTTTTGGATTTATCACCAAAAGAGTGTCAATAACACACACCTTTTTACTTGCTGAGCAGTATTTACACATCCCCTACCAAACAATGATAACTTCTTTAAAACTAGTAATCCATATAGTTATTCCTTAAAAAAAAAAAAAAATTATAGTCTTTCTGTGAAGAAAAAACAGCTGAATTATGTAAAGATAAATAAAGACATTTAAAAAAAAAAAATCAGCAAGGAATTAAAAAATTTCTCATTAACAGGATTCAGACTCAGTAGCAATAACAGTATATCCTCAGTAAAGAACAATAACCACTGAATCCAAAAATATTCAGAGCTAAATTAAAAAATTTTACTGATCTGACTTTCCAAGTTGGCTATATATCTGTGTGTCTATCTATCTATGCACGCAATCAACAATTGCAAGTGATTACTTTTTCCTGTTCAGTGAAAAAAAAGAGATAGATTTGCATTGTAACATCAGGAAGGAACTTGTTTAAGGAGGAAGAACTACCACAGGAAGTAGGAGAGTAGGTATGATATGGAGAAGGGAAAGCGAGCAACAGCTTAATCAGGTGGGGTGTTTTTTGGAAAGAGTAAGATAGCTCTGGGAAGCTAAAGGTGCAGGGCTACTAAGAAAAAAGGAACTCTAGAGAAAGGTTGTCTCTGTACTATCTAACATACCCTGTAGAGTTTTAGATATAAATCCCTGACAATAGCCATTGCTTATGGGCCAAATCAAAGGCAATAGTATTTGCCAACAGGGTGACCAATGAGTTGTAGAGGACTTTGAGGTAGGAACAACCAGGGAGAGAGATAATGAATAGTAATCAAGTAGGAAGGTGGTAGATTGGGCTAGCAAGCTGAATGTGCAAGTTTAAGTGCTCAGAGTGCAACCTCTGGAAGTTTTCAGATGATACCAAATGAGGAGCAGATGCCAACACACCAGAGAGTTGTGCTGTCATTTCAAAGGACCTCTACAGGCTGGAGAATAAGACAACTGGATTCTTGCAAAGCTCAGCACATAGAAAAGCCAAGTCCTGCACAGGGTCTCTGCCTGGAAAACAGCTTGGCAGAACAGGACCTGGATGTCCTGGTGGCCAAACTGAACATGCTTCCCCAGCGTGCCCTCATATGAAAAATCATCCCGCGCTGTGTTAGGAAAAGAATTGCCAGCAGGTCAGTGAGGGTGCAAAGACAGTGTATAGACTTTCACCTAGGCAAGTGACAAGTAACAAATGCGTGGAAGGTAAGCAAGAGAGTTACTGATGACAGAATGTGAAAATTTCTTTATCATTTATTGTTGTAAGGCATGAGAACCCTGTCAGGGTGCCCCAGCCAAGCTATCTTCAGTACCTTTATCAGGGCCTGAGGAATGCAAGCAGTTCTAAATTGGGAACAAAGATGTTAGAAGAGAGAATAACAAGACAGTGAAAAAAACAGATGAAGAGGGACTGTACCATCCTGGACTGAAACCAATCAGGTGTCCTGAAAGGTGCATGCAGGGCGCATGAACAATGCGGGAGATCCAATCGGGTTGTGCGTGATCGCGTGAACTACGGCTGCAGAAATGCATAAGAATGGAGTAATGCAAACAATAAATGGACTCTTGCGTAACACATTGATTCGTCGTACGAGGGTCCCGTGCTCCCGCAATTTATTGTCACTGGAATTGGGTTCTGTTTACCTTAGAAAAATATAAAATCTTTGAACAGATATATATATATATAATGTCCTTATGTTTTCATCTTTTTTAGTGCTTTTGGACTTTTAAGAAATAGACATTAATTCTATGGAAGAAAGATCCCGTCTTCAATTTCCAAATAGAAAATCACTGCAATAAATTTAACAGAGATTCAGTCTTGAGAATTACAGGCTAATATCTGCATTTCACTCTAGGAAGACCAGGGGTACCATAAAGAAGAGCAATTCTCTAGAGATCTCCTGCAAAAGGAGCAGGTGGCTTTCCAAGCATCAGTAATGGTCAATAAAAAAGTTGATTTGAAATAATTTTCCCAAGGGAGAAAACTATAACCTGATTGGCATAAAGCAAAGGAGAGTGTAGTCAGTGAACACACACACTGGAATTTCCTCTCTTTCCTGAATTGCAGAGATTATTTACTAGAGTTAGATTAGTGTTGTTATTCTGTTTCTTCTGGTTCACAGCTAATATTTAGAAGATGGGGGATTGGTTAGATTTTTAAGGTGAGATTTTTAAGGTGATAGTGAATTCAAGAAGCCTGCCTTTTCTTTATAATTTCTTTAAAAAAAAAAAGAAACAAAACCAAAACCAAAAGACAAACCAAAACCAAACCACCAACCAACCAAACAAGCAAAAACCCAACATAAACTTTTTCAAAAAGTTTTCCTACATGCTGTGCGATTCCTTTTTGATATGACCAGACAGATACTCTGTGTTACTTTGGTTGGAAAAGTTGCTAGGTCAGGTTTCAGTAAGGTATATTGGTTTTTTATTATCTATAGAAATAAAGGGCTGAAAGCTTCAATCTTTGTGTGGCTCAAATACCAGTATGACACATAAACACATTAAAATGCTTAATGACCAGAGGAAAACTCAATTACTCTAGAGAACAGCCTATAATTACCCCAAGCAAATATATACAAAGTTTTATCTTGTCATTTTGATCCCATTAATCTATGCAATATTGCATTTTATCCTTTCCTGAAAGTTTATTCGTAGCTCTTCCTCTTTTTTTATCTCAAGACTGATTTCTAGCTCTTTCCATATTGTCCATTTTGTTACTTAATTCCATATTTTGACCTGCTTGTTCGTTAAGCGACTCTGGAATAACTGTGTTTAGAGTAGTCACCTTATTAATTGTAATATTTCTTTCTTTTTTTCATTTTTCATGTCTTTGTATACTACTACTCTGAGTGGTTTATGGCCATCAATTATTCCTTTATTTTTCTCAATGTAGATACATTTAATGTAGATTGCATCCCCAAGAAGAAAGTCAGCACCTGCACCCCACAACTATATTCACTTAGGTATGAGCCATGCTCGCTACATTTCCTTGAATCATAACAGAACAATTCTAAAGATTTAAGAGCTAAAATCACAATGGTTTCTGAGACTCAGTGACAAGATCCCTTTACTATGTTGATGCCATGATGATGTTTTGCCTTTTCTTTTATGCCCCTTTTATATACCTTTTTGTAGCTTTTTGTATTCTTAGTGGTTTTAGCCTACATTCTTAGACTTATTTTATTAAGTTAGGAGACAAAACATTTTAGAAGCCCCAGACACCAAGGTCCTCTCCAGAACACGTTTTGTAAACTAAGATAGGACCATCCAGGGGGAAAGTCCCTTGGGGAGGGGGGCTCAGTTGAGCCTCTCATTCCGGAATCTTTGATAGATATGCTAATTAATAAGACCTATAATGTTATACCCAATCTGTCGTGGGTGTGCATTGTGGTGTGCATTTTGGCGCATTCCACCTGGACATGGTGTACCTAAGGATCCTTAAAACAAGTACTGAGGTAAAACCCCTTTTTCCCTTCTAACCATGTTTGATTCTTGGTTTCAAGACCAGGAAAAGGCATCAATGTATTCTGATACTCTGTGGAATCTGCATTGCTACTTGATGGACACAGAGCAATACTGAGGAGAATTTATAATCCTTTAGAAAGATTTACAAAGTACAGCGTGCAGAGTATGGAGACCTTTACTTCACAGAAAATTTAGATGGGAAATGAAACCCTGCTTACCTCTCTCAATGAAATAAGCATCCACCTTGAGGCTAGAACTGTTCTTTCTGCTATAATCTCACTGCTATGAATACAGTGTTGGAGATAAATATGCCAGGTCTTCTTATTTTTTGATCACACACTTAATAGTCTAGTAATAAATGTAGTCAGATGAAATCCTAGAGGCAGAAATTCAAGTATTCCTGTTTCTGGTTTGACTTTAGGAGTTTTACATATATTGCTCACTATCTTAGAGGCATGGGTTTAAAGATATGCTCAAAGTTGAGTATCTTAACCTGTTCCACAAGAAGAATATCCTGTTTTATATTTATAAAAGGACTGGTGTCTCTGTGTCTATATAAATAACCTTAACGGCACAGCTTTAGTCACACATTTAATCTAATTTTTTGCCACTGCTATTTAAAGAGTTTTCACAATGCCAAAGAGCAGTTAGAAGAAGAATTTGAGTCAGCCACTCCTGTAAATTCAAATTTCCCACTCCCAAATTTTCAATATCCCAATGATTCTGTAAGCATTATGTTATTGTTGAGGGGTTCTAGGTAAGGACAAGTTTTATGAGTGTGGCTGAAAACATGTTATTCTATCTTTTCCTCATGGTTTTCAGCTAATACTTAGAAGATGGGGGAGTGGTTACATTTTTTACAACTATTCTTACTCTACTATCATCATAAACAGGGAAGGGCTTAAAGGTGTGAATGCCCCCAGCAGTTAAGCACCTGACATTCATGAAGAACAGTAGGGATGTTGTTAGCAGGAACCACATCCTGGTGTTTTGCATGCCAGCTTGCTGAAAAAACTGTGGATTGAGGGTGTAAATTTGAATTTAAAAGATTGCAATTAGGCAACAAAATCTGTCAGAAGACCTGTCAGAAGGCCTTGTAATGATAAGCTCTTTATTTATTGAAATGTTGACTAAATTCTGAAATAGTCTAACACATAGATATGGCCTATATTTTAAAAATCTTTCCTTAGAGCTAGTGTTTATTTATTACCATTTCTACCCACCTATTACTTTATTAGCATTTTTTAATGTTCGTGGGGTTTAAATTCTGATAATGTGTGACAAATTCATTTTTGTTAGATTCTTCTTGTCTGCAGCTGCTGGTAATTTTTACATAAAGTATGTATTTAGTTTTTAAAGTTTTTTAAATTGTATCTTAGAATGAGGAAAATGGACTTTATCCATTTCTTTAATAAAAATTTCTTGACTGTCTTGAGCAACACTCACATGGCCTAGCTTCTTCATTTTTAATTAGTGTTCATTCCTCTTTTTTAAAAAGTTTCAATTTCCTATGTGTTAGAAATTATTTTAAAAAATATTACAAAATTTTGAAATAGTTGGGATTAGTATTATCAAATGCAAAGACTAATAATTGATGTGACTAACAAATTATTTTCTATCTCTTAGTCTTTTATCAAGCTAGGGACTTTGGAGTTATATTATTGAGTAACCCCCTGACAAATATTATTCTCTGCAATTAAATGTTACTTACTACTATTACTGAGTTTGAAAAGGTAGGGGTTTTCCTTTTATGAAAAAATACCCAGTTTTAAAGATAAACTTATAAACCAAAACCGCACACATAGATTTTGATGAAAATTTTGGTTTTCAGTTGCATCAACATGATCTATCCACAGTTTTCTTAAGTTGTTGCTTTATGGTCCAATTGGATCCTGTCTTTATGTTTTGCTCCTTATTGATCTTTTCTTCCACAATCTCAGCTGATGCACAAAAAACAATTTACGGACTCTTTTTGTTTCAGAAGTGTAATGGTGTTAAGTCCCTCTGATTATGTTATCCTTTTAAGCTAAAAAATTCCTACAGTGATACTATTTCTAACAATTTCTTCAACCTTCAACATTATGTGTAGTCTTTCATCTCAGTTTCCTTCATTAAGATACTGCTTTAGGCTGCCTGCAAGGTTTGTAATATCAAGCGCAAGTACAGTAAACATTGAGATGTGAACATCATTTGTTTCAATTATCCACATCAAGTAATTCTATTCCTGTCTTTCAGAAGAAAACATGTTAAGAAACTTCTACCCTTTTTTCTCCATTTCTTGTTGTCGAAGGTATAGTTGATTCACATTTTAGAGATGTCTCTGGTGTTATGATTTGTAAGACAATGGGATTAAACAGCAGTCTAATTCCGTCATTCTATTTTAATTAAAGAGGCATTTTCTGGAATCTCTTCATATTAACAGTTCAGACCTCTCAGTTACTAAAAAGCAAAAAGACATTGAACCCCTATCTGTTAGGCTAAGTCTTGTACAGCCGTGTTTGTATCAAAGAGAATAAATTCCTGTTTAAACACAGCTTTGTTAGCTGCTAGGTTTAGCATATGTTCATTATTTCCTGTCCTGTAAGAACTTTATTTTTCAGTGATTACTAAAACTTTAATATTTATGGCATTTTTAGAGAGAAGAATTTACTTTCTCATTGCTAATCACTGAGTTTTGGATTGAAGGGAAGAGAAGAAAAAAAGTATTTAACCATCTAATGTGAGGTTTCAGTTTAATTTAGGTCAGATCCAAAGCTGTGATCCTGAAAATTCCTATTCAGCTAATTTCTAAAACTTAACACCAACTTGTCTCTAAAGGGCTTTAACCTCTTTTTTTTTCCCAGAAATCTTTCCAAGTTTCAACACAAAATTCTTCTCTTTTGATGGAATTAAACTCTTTGGTAATTTCTAACCCCAACAGAGGAAAGGCATTTTCTTTTTTAAATTTCATGGTGGTCTTCACCTAGTAAACTATTATATCTATGGGATCAGTCTCACAAAATGCAGTGTTGATTTAAAAAAAACAATCTTTTTTATAACCCCTTTTGGTCATCAGCAGAAATAGCCTCAGTTTAAGAATAATTAAATATCTTTGATTTAAGAAGAATGAGTCCAAATTTCTTGTGATTCTACTAAAAAAAAATTCAAGGTCCAAATCCCAAGAGATGAGACATCTAATTCATAGACTGAGTCTTGCTCTGAAGAGGAAAATGTGGCCTGCCTCATTCCTTTGTGCACCATGTCTTGTCAAACAAATTTTGGTAATGATCTATAACTTTCTTAATCACCTTTGAGAGGTGATCAGTATGTTGAGGGAGGTGATCCTCCCCCTCTACTCTGTTCTTATGAGACCCCACCTAAAGCATTGTATCCAGCTCTGGACTCCTCAGCATGATGACATGGACTTGTTGGAGTCAGTCCAGAGGAGGCTTATGAGGATGATCAGAGGGCTGGAGCACTCTGATAATAGACAGGCTGTGAGAGTTGGGGTTTTTCAGTCTGGAGTAGAGAAGGCACCAGGGAGACATTTTAACAGCCTTCCAGCACCTGAACAGGGCCTTATGAGAAAGCCGTAGAGGGATGTGTTCCAAGGGCATGTAGTGCTGGAAGTGTTCAAGGCCAGGCTGGATGGGGTTTTGAGACAGCTGGAAGGTGCCCCTGCCCATGACAGGGTGCTTAGAACCAGGTGATCTTTCAGGTCCCTTTCAATCCAAACTGTTCTGTGATTCTATGTACGGTCTACTTTCCACAGACGGAGTGGAGAGTCAACATGAGGTTAAACTGGACTATTTTTTGATTGATACTAACCGTAGTCACATTGCTTAAATCAAAATGCTTTTAAATAAAGGCAATGTTCTCATCCGCAAATTTTTCATTCTCAAAATCAGTCCAAAAACTCCAACATGACAAAAGAGTCCCAAGGTGGCAAATGTCTCCATACAAATATTTGGTCATCTATACCTCTTTTTATTTAGTACATTCCCAGTTTCCTCAGAGTGGTGGTGTCACTAAGAAAGGCCTTCCTAGGTTAAGAATAACTCACCATAACAACACAGTTGCAAAACTACAGATGTAGGAGGAGATTGTAAAATCAATAGGTATAATTCTGCCATTAAATTCAAGTATATATGTATTACTTAGAACATCTGGAAGAAAAAAATAAAACCTGAATTTGTTCTCTCCCTGGCAACTAAGATATGGAAATGAAATAAAATCTTTTGGTAGAATTTGTAACATATATTTTATCCCGTAGGAAGACCATAATTCCTATCTACTTAACAGATTTAAAGTCCATCTTTAACTAACTGATTGCCTTTCAACTCAATTTACCTCACAGCTTTGGACAACGACCTCTGTTTTGTGTGGATAACTTGTATACCTTATAAATCCCGTGAAAATTATGTCGGCAATGCCTTCACACCAAAACTGGATTCCCAAAGCAAGTTTGTGGCTATCAGGTTTTTCACTACAGGCAGAGACCTAAATGCACACAGCCATTCTAATTTTGGTCCTAAGCCAGTGACATTCTTTCATACATAAAGGTTTTCCTGGAAGGCATTCATTATTAATGAATATAAGTGCCATCTCAACCTGTTTTTCAAGAGCTGTCTCTAGTTTACAAGCAGTAGCATTATGTAAGCTGTCCCATGGTCTGGAGTGCTCCAGTCCTCCCTTATGGCTCTCAATAGGAAGCTGACTATATGCATTAAGTCTGCAGATTGTACAGAAGCTCGTTCCAGGAAACAGGCTTCAGGGCTCAGCCCAGTCGGGAGTAGGATGACTGACACTGTAAGAATGGCTGATCTTCCCAGTAAATCACAAACTTTCTCATTTCATAAAGAATGTCCATATTCATATCTGGATAAAAATACTGGTTAATCCTGGCTATTTGGCAAATTGATTTGGAACAGTTGTCACACTGAAATGAGGAAATCATAAATTGTTCTGAGACCTTTGCGAGGATAAACTATTGTCAGAGGAAATCTCTCTTATAAAGATGCTGTGTTACTGTCTTCTCAGAAGAAACAGTCATTTGGTGGTTAGAAAATGATGCCTTTCATTTTTGCTGTGTGGAGCACCTGTCACTACATTTGCAGTGTCTTTGTGACATGTTTGCTCCCTTGGAGGTTTTCACTTGACTTTCCCTTCCAACTCCCAACCCTAAATGATAAAGAGCTTGTGTTTATGTGACATTGAATTTTAATTTTTTTAAAATTCTTTCAGAATTGTTGCCCTCAGAACATCACCCAGGGAATTATAAATCTGCCTTTCCTAATCTTACCTCAGCATGGTGCCAATTACCTTATCTGTTCTCAGCACAGCAATCACCTCCAGACAGCCATATAAAGAGCCTGACAATATACATCGCTGTCTGTAAAACACCTCAAAAGTCTGGGCAGCAGCCAGGTTTCAAAAGACCTAGGACAAATTTTTGAATTGTGTCCCATACATCTTAAGATGATTTGGGAAGATTTAGTCCACAACATGCTTGAATTTTGAATTCTCTTTCAATACTAGAAAAAAATGGCAAACCTTGAAGGATTTCTAATGCTCTCTTGTAAAAACCCTAGATCCCCATCCCACAATTACATATGTGCCTTTCTCAATCTGTGTAAGCATTTTCTCATGTATAAGACATTCACTCCTTTCCTTCTTCACCCAGCATTGAATCAGACTGCTTCTTTTAATGGCTGCGGAGGTAGGTACATTGCTTTCAAAGGTGAACTACTGCCCTTTTTATTTTAACAGGAATTTATCAAGATTCTAACTGAATGGGTCATGAGTGTGCAACAAGCAAATCTGCTGCATGTGTGCCAATTGATTGCACACCCACCCCAGGTGTGACGGCACCTGCTTGCTCTGCTCCCCTGAGTAATGGGAGCTCTGCAGAACAATGAATTTGACCATTACACATTACCTTGATTTGTTATTCTCTTTCCACTTGGTTATACATTGCTCTGGTCTGTTTCCCACCTTCTTCTTGAGATTCCCGGCAATATCTGGAATCTTGACTCGAATTTGCAACCCACCCTTCTGCCCAGTGTTGGGGTAATGGGGATACAAATGACAATGCAGATGAAAGTGAAGAGGAAAGAATGTTCTTGTGCTGAGTTTTCAATAGAATTGAAGTGCCTAGGCAGTGTGAAAAATACCATTAGTCCAAATCTGCTTCATTAGGCACCTAAATGCTCCCAAAGATCCTGCTTTAAGGGATATAAGACAAAAATATTCTCTGAAAGCAGAGATGCACCTAAAGGGGAAATAGAGCAAAGAGAAGTGGAAAAAAGATGTGGAAAAGAAAAACTGCCAGGACTCAGCAGGGGCAGTAGTTCCCCAAGGGGAGTGGCAGGGGTGCCTCCAGGTCCATCAGGGTGAGGTCCGGCAGATAGGGCACATCCCACCATCCCAGCCAGGAGCAGGACATCCCGGGGGCACTGGGGCAGCCACAGCCCTGGGTACAAGGCATGTGTCTGGGGTTGGGATAGATGAGGCTGGCCCAAGACTTAGGTCTGGTGGTGGACCCACAGACAGGCAGGACAGGGCTGTGGGGAGATGGAGATGGGTCAAATGGCATTGCTGGGGCAGGGACTGATGGCCCAGGGATGTGAAATGAGTTCCTGGGCCATGAACAGGAGGAAGGAGCCCTTGAGGGGTAGGCAGGGACAGGCAAAGCTGTGGGTGCCCTTAGGGCCCAGACAGCCATGAAAGATTCATGTTAGGAGTTAAGCACTTAGTTTTTTGCAACCTCCTATTAGGCACCTATTCTCTACTTCACGTGCCCAGATTATCTTAGAATATGCTTTTTGAACCATATTCATTCCACTTAACCTTACAATGACAAAGACCCATAGGGTAGATGTGTAGCATTTCTAGTTTCCTTGATCAAAGGGAGAGATATAGACCTCCAGAAGGCTTTTCAGACTAAGGTCTGAACTTTCCTCTGAGATTACCTAGGTCGCTCCTTCAAGTAGCTCTCACTTTTGACTTTACAAGGTTGACTACAGTCCCAAGTATTTCAGTTAGGTGCCTCAAATCGGGTAGGATGAATTTTTGAATTATTGCCTATGATCTCTTCTCCCACATGACTCTTCTGTACTTCTCACACAGGCCTGAAAATTCAGTCCTGAGGAGACGCCATCATCTAGTCCCTTTTTTCTAACTGATTGTGATCCTGAAAAATAAATTTACTACAGGTAGGTAACATAACATTACTGCTTTCAGAAAGAAGAGCACACACTCAGACAACCTCCTTACAGCTGTCTTGTCTCTTTCCTCCATGGAAAGAAAAAAGTGACCTAGAAGGTTAACACTGATTTCACCTAATCTGCACTAGCAGATTGAGTCATAAAATCAAAAAGAGTCCTGGAGGCAGCAATACATGTAAAATCATGTTAAAGACAAATGCTCCTCCTTGACTGGGATAGTGTAAGTTTGTAACAACCAAAAACTAGGTTGCACAATGAGAAGGGAAGCGCATCTCCTGCACTGACAGGGAAGTTACTCAGATCAGGATATCATAGTCTTCATATGGTAGGAGCCTGCTAGGGCCTAGACCACAGGCTAAAGCAGATTCCATCCATGGCGTTAGCAAAGGAGATTGTGCAGAAGGAGAGAAATAACCCACTGCACTCTATTTTCAAATCCCTCAGGTGATTTAAGCAGGACAAAGGCTCCATGTGAGTGGGTTCAGGGGGATTGCTCCATCTTTTCCATCTGCTTTTATGAACCAAGACATTTAAACCAAAACCAACAAAAATGAGAGAGTCCTGGAGAAGGTAAAATATTTTAAGCTGCTTCTAAAAACAGTTCATGGAATTCTTTAGCTTAGGCCTACTTATGCAAAAGCAGGGGAAGAGTGCATTAATCAAAGCCATGTGGGAACTGTGCAACATTATAAATGGGAGAGATTAAAAAAAAATATGAAAAAAAAAAGAGAGAGAGCCAACAATGTAGAATGATATGAAGAGGCTCAGAAAGTGGATCAGAGAGACCAGGGGACTGAAATAATGGCCAAGAGAACAACAGGGGAGCCAGAGGACAAACTGGAGAAGGGAAAGGAGAAGCAGAAGGCAAACTCTGCAACTCAGTACTACACCAAAACACAGCTAAGAAATTAAAAGAAAGACCTGGAGAAGAACACTGTCGACAGAAATTCAAAGTATGCTTTGAGAACAGCATTATTACTCTACTGCTGGCTGCCTACAGGCTGATTTTTCTAGACATAAGGAAACCAAAATCACTGAGTAACTCATAACTCTTAGACCTACCTGAACATTGCCAGTGTTTGCTGACTTTTAGGCCTTCAACCTCACAATTAATTTTTAAAAGCTATTTTGTAGTATAAAAGTTGGGGTTTTTTTATTTCAATGATTGACATTTTATAAGCTTAATATAGTTTATCAAATTTTTTGTGTTTTCATAGTTTATTTCACAGTATGGATCTATTAAAAATTAGATTAAATTTATGAATTATATCTTTGTTCTTCTGGTATAGCAAAATCTCCTTTTAAATTATCATGGTTTTTTAAATTATAAAAAAGCTTCTTTCCTGTCAGAAATCTTGTCCTTTGTTTAGATCCTTTCTTAAGACAGTTCATGACAATATTCATTAAAAAATTTGTCAAAGATATTTTGAAGCTATCCTTTCCAAAAACTGTCATATTAACAGAAATCAGAATTCTTAATTTTTTACTTAGTCACCTGCTCTCCATGCTCTACTGAGCTCTGGTATCACAGTTCAGTAAGTACTAAGTTGCTCCATTTTTTTCCTTTACAGATTTTGCTTTGTTTCAGGTTGTGCACATATTTATCTGCACCTCTTGTTAGGTTCTTGTTATCATATAATACCTACAGGACCCTATAAGCTAGCAGGTGGGTTTTCCCATGATGTATGCTTTTTCCACATTTCTATGTACCTTTAATGTTTGAAAACATGATTTCTTCACACTACCTTTTTTTTTGCTAAATATAATACATAATGTAAGATAACATCAAAGAATTCCAAGGGAGACAGCCTATTCTTGCACATGTGGGTGGGTGCTTAGCAGACTCAATATTCATTTTTAATCTCTTACTACATGTTCTGAATCATTAATGCCACATTTCCAAACACACAGTTGCCAATGTCTGGGGGGGCGGGGTTTAAGTGTTT
Organism: Struthidea cinerea; assembly: GCA_013397865.1. NCBI lineage: Eukaryota > Metazoa > Chordata > Aves > Passeriformes > Corcoracidae > Struthidea > Struthidea cinerea. The sequence goes on from VZTI01001286.1 coordinate 1,915,007, forward strand.
CCAGAAAGCTTTTTCACTGCTTTCTTTGGCCATGGAAGTCTCATTTTCTTAGTCTATCTCAACAAAAATGGAGGTAGGAAATCAACAACTGTCAGTATTAGTGTTTAGAGTAAATTGTTTGATCATGAAAAAAGTAGCTGTCTTGAAACTACCAGTCCTTTTATTTTCTTTTAAGGAAACTTTTTAGTATTTTAATAATAATATTTTCCTACTACATTCAAAGTTCTGAGGCTCCCTGTGTTTTCTCCAGCTGCAAGTGTTCAAAACAGCCATGGGTACTGCACTCCATGGCTGCCTTCTGCAAGGGTGGCAAAGGATAGTGGACATTAAATGATTGATATCACCACGCAATTTTCATTCAGCTACTTACATTTTGTGTGTCTTATAAGAGATATTGCAGAATGCCTCTCAGGAATATTTGCAAAGACTAAACAAATTCAGAAGGGATAGTTAAACCATTGATATATGGCTATAGCAGGAGTAAGTACAACAGTAAAATTAACCTTATATACAAGATTTATGGATCCGGCATGACTTCTTCTTCCAATTAGCTGAAATATTCAGCCTCAGTATAAATAGGCTTCAAGGCAGGAGTAAGGATGCACTGATTAACATAGTAAACAATCTTTCTCATCAGTTAATAAACAAAACAACAAAAAAAGTCTATATTTAGTGCTCTGCTGGCAGACAGTCAAGCCCCAAATAAACGACTGTTGTGTTATGATCTAAATAAGACCGAGGATGTTCTGAGTTGTAGATGGAAATTTCTGAGAAAAGGCTGTGTTTACAAAAAAGGAAACTAAAAAGTCACACGATCTTCAGATACAAAATTCAAGATGTTATATAATTATAGTATTTTGTAATAACCTTTTGGCTGGGGGACGGTGCCTTGTTTTCGGTTTCATTATTTACATTAATTATATATTGAAAGCTTATTTATTATGCATGAAAGGTAACCAGGGTAGAGACCTATCCTACTGCTCCTAGTAATTGTGTCTTCAACAGCATGAAATATCAGTGACAAATGTTCTAAAATGTTAGAGTTGAATTTTAACTTTTTCTCCATATATTTTATTTTCCATCATCTGTAAATGTTCAGTGTTGAATGAGGCTGAAAGTCCATCTGTCATACAATACTAGAGTTTTATCATCTATGATTTTTGATGTGCTACTTGAACATCGCACTGCGCATATCTGAGTTCAGGTCCCAGTTTCCCAGAAAGTTTGCACAATGCAGGCATAAGTTATTTTCAAATACATGGATTTTTCCAGGTATCATTACAGTCAAATGCAGTATGACGGCATTTAACTATGTTATGCGTCTGAATCCTAGCAGTTTGCGAAACCAGAATGAAAATGTGAGGAAGTTTCATAGCATAATCTTATTAGCTTATGAATGAATCTTTGAATATTCTGATTATTGCCTCTTGCAATGAAAATCTATAGTTAAAATTTCCAAAGGCAGCTAAAACTGATAGCAGCTCTAATAAAAAGCTGTAAGTTAAGAAAGTATCAAATCCTTGTTTAATTCCCGTGATATAAACTTTAATAACTGAAATAGAATTTTGTAAGTTTCATTGATTTGTTTCGTTCATCCAACATAGTTTCGTATTTTCTAGGGAGGGGAAAAAAAAAAACCAGCAGAGTTTTGTGCTTTAAAAAGATTTTTAATGCAAAGTATTAAAAAGAAGCTACTTCCAACATATATTTCATTATTCAGAAAGCAAAAGCAAGGCTTACTTTTTTAACTCACTAATGATCTTTTAATAATTTTTGGTGAAGACTATACGAAAAATCCTGACAGAGGCATTGTATCAAAAAAAGGGTGTGTATGTGGGGGGGAATCTCTTCAGATCTCTTTGTTTAATGGCCATTTATTTCCTCTATATTATGTCCAGTTAAAGATAAAAGATAATTAACATTTCTTATTGGAGAACTGCTGCTGTTGTCATCCATGTTTAGCTTTAAAATCTGGATCTTACTCTTTTTTATTTTTAAATTATGTTTATATTTTATATTATCTTAAATAATATTTGATCCAATAATTGAGAAGAGCCATAGAAGGTCTTTTTTCAATCCAACAATATCCTCAAACTTAACTTTCTCAAAAATTTTATAATAACCTCTTCTAATTTTAAGAATAATTATAAAGCACTGAGGTTTAAATCATAGGCAACTCAGTACACAGTTGTATTGTGATATAATCTAGTTTTTCAGAGAAAATGGGCCTTCCTACTCAAAAAAGCTTAAGTTTTTTTGTGCCACTCCCCAAAATGAAAAAATTAAATTAATGATAGTCAGATTAGTCTTAAAAATTTTATTTGGTGTCTAAATACAATAATTTCTCAAAGGCATCTCTCAGTACTGCCAGTCTTTATAAAGATCATGGGAAATTTCACCCAACTTTTTTCTATGTATCCTGTTTTCAGTTATTTCTTGCAAGGTTTTAATGTAAAGTCTGACAAACTATTCATGTGAAGAATAAGGACAGTAAGCCAAAAGCTTCAGTTGAAGGAAAAGATGTACAGTTAAAAACCCTGAATAGTAATGAGTGAAAATATTTGTTTCTGCAATAATATCTTAAATAAATTCCAATTCTTAAAGCATGAAACAGGTTCTTGACATGAGGTATAAATCCAGACTTGTATATATTATTTTTGAAACCATGCAAAGAACAAAATAAGATCAAATATTTAACAATATGAAATGACAAGATTTTTTTTCCCCCTAAATTATTCAAACATTTTAATTCTAATCATATGGAACAGTGAGGAATTATATGAAAGACCTCATGCATGTTTGTGAGCTGGGGAAGTACACCTTATATCTGAAAACAAGAATTTAATGAAAATCTAACTAAATTCATAGTAGGCTACTCAAAGAGTGAATATAAATCTGTTTAGAATTATACTAGCACTTGCAGTCCAAAATACTCAATTGCAGACTATCCCAAATTAACAGTTAAAGCAGACACACACAAGTTTCTAATATCTACCATCTTTTCTGAGGTTACGCTTGACATTTTCAGCAGGTTGTTTGGCAAGTCATAAGCAACCCAACCTTTTTTGAAACTAATTTTCCTGGTGGGGATTTGTTCCACCCTGTTATTAAGTGTCCTTAAGGTTATTCAGTACAATTTTTAACATCCAGCTTCCCTTTCTCACAAGTTTCTTTTTCATGCTTTTCTCAGCATGTCATGTTATATCTAGGTTTTATATATCATAGATAGTTTTTATTGCTCTGTTATTTGTAAAAAGTAGTTCTACACTGTTCCCAAGGCTGCATTCCTTTCGTAAATAATAATTGACCATTTCTGAGTAGAGTTTATATCTGTAGAACATCTGGTATCATCCTGCACTTGCAGTTTCAAGGCTTCTGATACCTTAGGCAGGCCTGTTATAAACCATTATTTGACTTCACAGCCTTCAAGTCAAGCCTAGGTAATGTTTTATTAGTACAAGATAGTCAAAGATGCAGCTCAGTTTTAGGGCTATTAATAGCTGCTTCCATAAAAATGATGATTGATGAGGAGATATGTATGCATGTCCATAGATGCACTATACTTCTGTAGCTACCTGTTATTAATATCTATTAGTTTTGGCATTCCTCTCTGAATTTATCAAAATTGCTTCTCAACACTATTCAGCTAGGTTTCCAGTACTTAACTCTTTCATGTGCCTACCTTGCAAAGTCTGAAATCTCACATTGCCAGGTCACCTCCCTACTGGCTATATTGCTGGAACTAAATATATAGTTTTTCCATTTGAGGTGGAAAATCACAGAAAAAGTAAGGTGTCATAGACTAGTTGTAGTTATGAATACCTCCAGAATGCTTCTGTTGAACAAAAGTTATTTCTACAGTCAAGGTAGTCCTTAAAAGCATTTGCTTTTTCTTTCTTCTAGGAGTTACACTTTTGTTCCACTTCCATCATTTTACTTTAATCAAATACAACCTTGCTACATACAGATCAAATGTAGACTGGTGAGATAAACTAGCTGCTGTAAATTTTGTAATGAAACTTTTGAAGTGCCCTTTGTTTCTGTTTCTTTAGCTGAAGGTCTCTGAACAGCTAATTGGAGTCCTCCAAAAGCATTAATGACAGATGGAGACTGGAGGGAAAGACTGGAGGGAGAGAAAAAAATGTGTTGTTTGCATCCCTACACTTATGTTTTGTTGTAAGATCAGTTTTCATAGTTTCTTCTATCATTTCTCTCTCTCCCCTTATTTTCTGACTTCCAGAAAGTATTCTCAAAGAGTGGGAGAGAAGAAAGTATGAGGAAGTATAGGACTACTGAATGTAGTTTACTATGATTAAAATTCAACAGAAAATTGAAGAAGTAAGTTTGCAAATCTTTCTTCAAGCATTAAAAAGGATATATTTTTTTAAAATATAGGTCATACTTCTTTTCTAAAAGATGTGTTTTTGAGGATTTAATTGATTAAATGAATTATTCAATAACAAACATATCATGCATATGATATGATGCCAATATAGTTACATAAGTGTTTTTGTCTTCAATGTGATTTTTCATTTTGAATGTTACCTCACTATGCATCATTTAAAACTTTCAAAATACCTGTGAAGAGTTGTGAATCTACCAAATAGAATTGTATTCACTCAGTTGAGCTGCACATTTTTCTCTCTTTTGAATGAATGAAAGATATTTTGACTTTTCATTCCAATTTTATATTTAAAGCTTTTATGAAACAGGAACTCTGTCTTTCGTCTGTCATCTAGAGGCTTGCATTTGGAAGGATGAACAGCAGTTGTAGGAGAAACATCGGAAGGCATGTTTCCTGTTCCCCAAATCAAAATGAAATTGTCAGAAGAGCCCCAAGAGAACAAATACCAGACAATGTAGTGAAGAATCAACTGGTGGAAGTGGAATTTGCCTTCTTTTCATAGTCATGTTATCACAGCTGGGTAAGTCAAAGTGAAAGGAATCAATTTCAGTGTCAGCCTTCATTTTCTAATCATAACCATCTTTGCTGGACTGAACACAACTTTTACTCCTAATGTAATCATTAAGAAGACTCTTCATCCCCCCACACTGAACAATATTCGCTAAATCAGGAGAAGGCATTTCCTGTTACTTGAATGGATCATACACTTCTCAGCCATAAGTATTTCAAAGTGCAACAAAATCACAATGTCTTTCCCAAAACATGAAACTAAATCATGTAACAAGGGAACTATGACATTTATAGGACCTGTCCCTTCTAGTAAAGATAGGAAAACTTAAGAACTCATGTTTCTCACTTTGAAACATAATACAAAAAAAGGTAATGATTTTTCTTTATACTCATTAACATGTAGGAAAGGCAATTTTGCTTTTTAATATTTCTTTTCAATTTCTGTGGGAACATGTAAATGATGCCAGATGAATTCACTGTATGTTTTTCTTGTTACCAGAAAGTTGACAGGAGTTGTTCTTTCCTTCCTGTCTTCAAATTAAGCAGAGTCTTTTCTAGAACTTATAATCATATGTACTATACTGTTACCGAATTAATTAATCTTGAAATTGTATCAGGTTATACTTCCTGAAGGTCCTGGACAATAACACTGATGTCATGGTGTGAATTAACATTTTACCATCTGAAGCAAAATGAAAGCATCTCTGTTTATTGTCTGGAAAGTTCAGATTTTTTTTATGCAACAATTTTACTAAGTATAATATCTTCTCAGTATATTGAAAAATTACTACTGATATATACGCCCAGCTTGAGCAGTGGTCACATCTTCAAAAAAAGCCTAGACATTTGGGCTATTCTGAAATTAACCAGAATCAGAAAATCAGAGCAGCACTCCCACTTCTAGAACTGATTGTTTAAAAAGTAGAAATGTTTTTTGAAAGAAATAAAAATTTAAATTCAATTTCTTATTAAACTATTTTATGGACTTCAAAAAAATTCTTACCTTTTCCTTTGTTTTCAAAACTCATGATCATAAAAAAATAAAACTGGTACAATTATTAATAGTGATCCTGTTAATAATGCTTTCTTTTAATGCAGCAGTTTAGTAAAACACACACAAAACTTCAGATGTTTTGACTCTTCCAAATGTCATCTCTGAAAATCATGAGCACATGGTGCAGATTCTGCCTAATAGCCCATGTTCAAAGAGGAACTCTTTATGGGCACAATTCTTGTGTAATATCACTAAAGATCCATCGTGGCTTTCAATATTCCTGCACGCCTTTGCTCCCTGGCTGCATATCGTATAATAAATTATGAAGAGACAGAAAATGTTCCTAGCCACTGAAACACTTCTATTGAATAAAGCAGTTCTCTCCATTTCCAAATAGTTAGAGTGGTTCTTGGCAGTTTTGGCCTGGAATATCTAACACTACCATTTACTAGGCACAGCTGAAGCACTAGTAAGTCTCAGAGAGGATTTCCAATAGCTGGATGCAGTTAGTTGTCTTTGGGGTAAGTGAAGATAATCACATGAATGAAGACTATCTTGTGACATTTGCCTCAGACACTTTCAATTTACCAACCCGGTTTCAACCTCTATATTGGATTACTGTCATGAAGAGTTTAGTACAAATATTTGATAATATTTTAAGGACACAATTTTCACCTGATTAAAAACGTTTTGTGGGCTTTTCTTGAAAGTAGCAAAATTCTTGTTTTCATCTAAATTGATTTCATTGAAAGCTTCTGACTGAGACCACAGTCTATGCTTGACCTTGAGAATTGTTTAAGACTCTGCATGCAGAGTCTCCCTGAATTTGTGAGATAAAGTCCTTGGTCTCTTAAAAACAGCAATGCCTTTTTTTTTTTTTTTCTATCCATTTGTCTATGATTTTTGTGCTCATGTAAACTTACAAATATTCATATCCTGTGGAGATGCTTTCCTTCTTTTTATTTGTTTTAATTTGTTTAATTCGGACACCCTTTTGTTTCATTTTTTTCCTCTTCCATTCATACTAGATATTCACTGTCATCAGACAATGAATGATTGTTCCTTACTTCCATTATCTGAGGCATTTGTGATTTTAAAGGCCTGAACCATCAGAACCCTTATACTTCTCTTTTACAGGTTGAATAGGTCTAGTGTACTTAATAATTTGTCTTTTACATCATACATACAGATTATATATGTATAAAAACTTTTCCTTAAGATTGAAAATATTTAACTCAGAAATTAGGAGACAAATCAGGCAAAATGGTCATGGTGATAGTGTTTTTAAATATACCTGCCTCAGAGTTTCTGCTTTTGAGTGAGCAAGTGCTGACTTTTGCTACACTTCGGATCTTCACTACAGAGCTTTGCTAGAGAGCCTCTACTACTGTGATTTTCTTTCTGCAAGTTGTGCATGCACCCAATTTGCTGCTTCGAAGTTAATAAGGAATTGAATAAAAAATTCAATCTCTCAGTTCCCTCCATGCAGAAAAACAACTTAAAATAAACTAACTGGATATTTTAACTCTTATTAATAGAGAGGAATTTAGTGCCAGAATTATAACTGTATCTGTCTTCTAATGCTTTAAACAGTAGATGTAGTTATATCAGTACATTTTTAATACCTCTCTTTCATCTCTTCTCACTGCCTTTTTCTTCCTGTTTCACGATTCATCATCAAATGGAAGAAAAGAAAGTGAATTTCATGGATCTCTCAACATACCAGTGAAGAATAGGTTCAAATGTCTTGATCACTAGACAAGATACCCTTCTCTGATGTTACAGTGACCCTGTTTTTGAGTCCTAGAAAAAAATAGAAAATCTGTCATGGTTTACTTGGAAAAGCAGAAATGTTGTTAATGAAGGAATTATATTTGATGAAGTAGGCTTATAGACAAGATTCTTACCCTTAATTTTAGATTATTCTCTCCTTATAAAATCAACTTCGGTGCTAATCAGGTCAAAACTTGTAAAATTCTCCTGCTATAGTAGTATAGTTAAATAAAATAATAATATTTTATTATGTAAAATAATAAAATTTAATTAATAATTATATAAAATAATGACATTTTATTAAACATCAAAATATTGTTTGAGAACAAAATAATATGGAATTCTAATTTCCTAAACTATTTTTTAAATCAATTCCAAGTAAAGGTTGACTCCGTGGTACTCAGTTAAGTTTTCTTTTTCACATCTGTGGCATGATTAGAAGAAAGCCTGACTGGCCCTGCCAACAGGACCATGGACAGTGCCTAACTGGTTGCAACGACTTTAAATGACTACCACTTGGTCGCCTGTAACAATAAAATTAGTAAGAAGACATAGAATAAAATATAAATAAAATATAAAACTTTATATTTTAACTACTACTGGCAATTTGTAATGGCAGCATGCTCCTCCATGTAATTTGATATTTTTATCTGTAAATGTCTTTAAAAATTGTTCCTTTTCTTTTGAATAGGTGATAAAACAGCAGTGTCAAGAGCATCTCTTTAGTTTGTGTTGCAGAACAACTGTTCAGACCGTGAGGACAACTGTCTACAAAAGATGATGAAGACCTCCACTGTGGGCAGTGTTGAGAGGAGCTCCAGGGCTTTGTTGCTGTTTCAAGACCAGTTATATTACACAAACATGGATAAAAATGCAAAACTCATCCTCTCATATGTTTCACAGAGAGAAATATTACATGTCATAGATATATAAACTTTATCAAATTATCAAGTACATATTCAGTACATCAAGACTCCTTTGTCTAAGGGTCATGTTTCATCCAAGCAATGTTTTATTGCAGAACATGCATTACATTGCATTAGTGATATCACTGGAAAGATTTGCAGTGTAAAATACTGTTCATTCTGAATAAAGATGACAGTCTGGCTCAAACAGGATTAAATGAAGAGTGAGAGTTAAAAAAAAAAGTTAATCACTTCAAATTACAGCACTAGAATGAAACCCTGAACTAGCTGCTATAAAACTATTTATGGGCTTCAGCTGTTCTCGTGCTGAGGACATAAACAACCCTTGTTTGCTGATGCTTGAGTGTCTTTAAGACAGAACCGTTACCACAGAATCTTTCCATGTAACTGAAATCTCTAATTACTCTTTGATCTATGGATAGCTTACTCATTTCCTTTATTAATGTATTTTGGCCAGAGTCTCCAGTCAGCAACAGACTTACTTAATAAGTCTCCATAAAGAGCTCCACAACATTTGTATGTAGCAGGAGATATAATTTGACCATTAATTGACCATTAATGACTAGTGTTTGGAATAAAAAAAAATCAAAACCAACAAAGTTGGTGGTAAACTTGTTCACATCATCAAGCTATCTTCATTGCCCAGTATCTCAGGAGATAATTTTGCATTTCTGCTTTCACAAACATCCTGCCAGAGTGGTGGTGTACTGTCTGCTTCCTAAAGCTTGAGAAGAGCTTGTGCCCTGGTGCAGATTCTGCAGTTCCATTCAACACTTTTTCGGCTGTTTATTTACTTATGGGGAAGAAGCCAGTTACAGCCCCCTTTGATTAGGAATGCGCAGCTCTAAAATGAGATTTTAGAAAACTAAGCATCAGATTATCCGAAGATTGACTCTGGAAACACAGCCTAAGATCTGTAGTTCCTGTGTGAGCATGTTAGCTGTGGTGTTATGGATCATGTTCCTGTTTTCTGTTCTATGTGTACTTTCAGGATGAGATTGATCTCACCTTTAGAATTACAAAACTAGGCATTTAATTAAAGATAGCTGTTTAGCCAGATGAAAACTAGTTTACATATGATACCTAACTTTCGAAAATTTAACATGCACTATGATACTAAAAATAAAATGCAAATAAATGTGTTTATTTTCAAACATAACAGTTAAGTCTTTAAAATAATGAAAGTATTAAGAATAAAATTTACATGACTCCTGATTTTATTTAATCTGGTAAGAAACAGTAGTAGTTTCCATCTTTAGCTCTTCATTGACAATTGGAGTCAAAAATTCATCTCCTGCTATTATTGGATAAAGGAATTTTGCAGCCTTCTTTATTATTCTTCTAAGTTGAACTTCCTGTGGACTTTTAAAATTTTAAAATAGAGATACTGAAATTAAGACACGCATTCACACAGAATGTGGGGGGTTGGCCCTGGCTTGACACCAGGTGCCCACTAAAGCCTCTCCATCACTCCCCTCCTCAGCTGGAAAAGGGAGAGAAAACACAACAAAAGACTTGTGGACTAAAAAATGTACAGGGAGAGATCACTCAGCAATTACCATCATGGACAAAACAGAATCGACTTGAAGAAATTAGTTTAATTTATTGCCAATCAAACCAGAGTAGGGAAATGAGAAATAAATCCAAATCTTAAAAGCACTTCCGCCCCACCACTCCCTTCTTCCTGGGCTTAACTTTCCTCCTGAATTCTCTGCCTCATCCCTGCCAACAGCACAGGGAGACAGGAAATGGAGCTGTGGTCAGTTCATTATGTCTTGTCTCTGCTGCACCTTCATCCTCAGGGAGGGGACTCCTCACATTCCAGCAAAGGTCCCTCCCACGTGAGACGGTCCTCCATGAACTTCTCCAGCATGAATCCTTCCCACTGGCTGGAGTTCTTCATGAACTGCTCCAGTGTGGGTGGCACCCTTTCACAGGGTGCAGTCTCTTAGGAATGAGTCACAAGTCCTGCCAGCAAAACCTGCTCTAACATGGGGTCTGTTCTCCATGGGTCCACAGGTCTTGCCAGGAGACTGCTCCACCCCAGGCATCCCACAGGGCGACAGCCTCCTTTGGGGATCCACCTGCCCAAGCGTGAGACCCTCCACGGTGGATATCTGCTTCACAATGGAGGTCTCCAATAAGATCAGCCTTGCTCAGTGGGAGGGTCCATCTTGGAACCAGGTGTCATTGGTTCCATCAAACATAAGGGAAGTTCCTAGCAGTTCCTCACAGAAGCCACCCCTGCAGCCCACCCCAATACCAAACCTTGCCATGAAAACTCAAAGAAATTACCTTTGTGACATACCTGAGATACTGTTTGCCATTAGTCATCTGTGAGCCCAGTCCTATTCTCATGGATATCAATGTTACAGAAGCATTATCTTTAACAGAATAATATATTTTCCCTTAAAAATATAGAAGTAAAAAATGTTGGGAAGTACTTAACTGGACCACTTATGCAGTCATTCCTCTTTCTCAGTGTCAAATTCTTTTGAAGTATGAGTTAAGATAATTTTGGTGTTGAAAAGACCCTGACATAAATTAATCAAGCAATGAGGACTGACAGTCCAATCCTGTATTTATCATTTCTAGTTATGATGTAAATCCTAACAATGTTTTATAGTTATTGGCTCAAAAAAATGTCCAGATCAGAGAATCTACAACTGTAGGGAATAAAAAAGTTCTGATACTGTAGATAGCAAAAGGCAAACTGGATATTTCCTTTCTCATACTGCATACAGATAATAAGCACACTTCCGTGCAAGAAAATGTGAATTCCAATTTGAAAATATCTGCAAAATGTTACCATTTTATTTGACATAAGAAAAATTAATATTAATCCTAATGTGAATATCTCAATTCATTGCAATATTATGCAATTCACCACAATGAAAGACGAGTCAAAATTAAATTTATTTTGAATTATTATAGCAATTTATTGCACTAAAACATAAAATTGTAAAAAAGCCAGTATTGTTTGCTACCTTAAACACGTTCAATTCATGTCTATACAAGCCATGGAGTATAAGCTTGGCCAACCTTTACAAAGTTGTGCGTGGATTGCTGTTAGACATCCCAGGTGTATTTGACTCAAAAGTCATTGCAGTGGTTTTGGTCCAGAAAAAGTTAAATATCTTCATAGGATCTGGTATGGTGTTACATTTTAAATTTGTCACCAAAGTGGTGTTATCATACCCATGTTTTATTTATTGCAGAACAGCACTTACACAACACTGAGGACTTTTTTTCTGCTTCTCACACTGTCCCAACACTGAGGACTTTTTTTCTGCTTCTCACACTGTCCCACCAGTGAGGACACTGGCGATACCTGGGAAGTTGGCAGGGGACACACAGGTGAGATAACTGACCTCAACTTACCGAAGGGATATCCTACGCCATACGATGTCATGGTCAGCCATAAAAACTGGGAGGAAGAAGGAGGAAGCTGAGCAGTACATTCAGAGTGACAGTATTTGTCGTCCCAAGTCACGGTTATATGTGATGGAGCCCTGGTTTCCTGGGGCTGGTTGAACACCTACCTGGCCATGGGGAGCAGGGAATAAAGTTTATTTTGTTTTCTTTGCACATGAAGCTTTTGTTTTACATATTAAACTTTATCTCAATTCCTGAGCGTTCACTTTTGTCCTGGTGATCCTCTTCCCTATACCACTTTGGGAAGTGGGTGTGTGGGCCTGAGCTACCTACTGGGATTAAACTACAACAGACACCTTAATTTAATTGGTAGCTGTGGGATAATCTGACAGTAATCTTATGTTCTGTAAGTAATAAATTTGAGAGGCTGAGGACATCTGAGAAGTTCACAAAGGGGCTGACTGATGCTGCACGGGATGGGCAGAGACATTCTAGACTGGCAGACAAAACTGCATAGGATAACCTCAGGCCCTTATGTTTAGGCAATGAAGCCCTAAACATTGAATTTAGAACCCCAAGACCAGCATAGAAAGGACTAAATGAGAATAGCATGTGTTGAATATAAGGAATTTAACAAAGTAGTTTACTGCAAATACTGAACAGTCTGAAAACAATAAGAGATTAATATCCAGATGTTTACCAAAAATCCTCATTCAGACGTATATTTAAGGCAATCTTGTCATATGAATGGAATGTAATAAAATAATGCATGAGTATTTCATTATTCTATGCTCCCTGTCAGAACTTGTTTTAGTATTCAGTCTGGGGGCACATCTTTGGAAGCATGAGCTGAATTGAAAAAATAATTAAATTGGAGGACTTAGACACAAGCCTGGAGTCCTCCAAGCTCTGAATTTGTATACAGAGTCCTCATTTTCTGGACTGAACACATATGTCTATATATTTCTGCTTGTAAGATAGTGGCTATGAGATAATCAAATGTGCTGCAAATGTGAGAAAAAATTTTACTAAGCCAGGGCTGTGATATACTATGTATTTATCATTCTTTTTACTATTTGAACTTATTAAAAAGTACAAATTTTACTTTAACTTTGATTATGACACCTTCCGAAACTAATCATTTTTTTCCATTTTAATCCCCATTATTTTTTTAAATGGCCTCAGTAAATGGCAATGAACATTCTATTTTTGTTATCCATGGTGGTGTATATTTTTGCAGAGTCACATCTAATTGAGTTTCTGTAAATTCAGCAAATGTGTGTGAACTAGAAATCACTGCTGAATTCAGGCTAATATGTATGTAGAAGTCAACTGTGGTAATGCAGGCAATCCAAATATAAATCATGGCAGGAAAGTCATTATAACCTGCAATTCATATAATGGATTTTACAATGTGTGCTAGAAATGAAGAGGTTTTACCTTCTACACAGGTTTATAATAACCCTTATAAAATAAAATAGCAAAGATGATATGAATATAGGAGACAGGTCATGGTTATAGGATCTGCCTGCATCTCCTCTTTCTGGTTGGTGCATTCATCCCTCATGTGTTTGGCTTCTTCTGCCCAATTGCCTTCGTGTAATATTGTAGGATTCTTCCATGTAACTCTAACACTTTTTTCTTAACTTGCAGTCCCAAGAGTGTTAGCTATTGCAATATGACTGTGCTAGAAAGAGCCAAGGCTGTACAGGGCTGCCTCACCTGCTCAGCAGCATCAGAGGCTGTTGTGCATACTCCCGTTAACAAGTGTTTAGGTACATGGCAAATTCTGGCAGGGGAGACTTAGGCAGTTCAGAGGCTCAGATATTCACAGAGAGAAAGTAGATCTTTGTGGAAGTTCATTAACATCTTAAAGGCAATTTCATCAGGGGCTTTTATGGTCCTTTTAGAATCTAGCCTGAAAAACATGCATGCACAGCCTTTCTACTTAAAGTCTAGTATTTTATAATGATGAGGTGGTTCTTTCAAACACTTCAGACTATTAAATCACTTCTTGAAATCAGCTCTTCTCTAGCCGCTACAGGACATAAGCACACATGTCTAGAACATTCCTTCTCATCACATTATTTTGCAAATGTACTGTTTTTCTGGCTAACATCTATTGAGAAACAGCTTAAAGGTGAAAACCTTCAATATTAGACCAAAACATTTGAACCTCAGCTTAGTTAAGGCAAAATAATGGTTTGGGACACTTCTAAAGGATTTAGATGAGACCTAGACCTGAAACCATTTGGTGAGTTTAGCATGAATTTTTCCAGCAACCATGTGATGACCAAAAGTAAGGGAAAGCACAGACGAGCCCATGAAGATGTGTTATCAGGGCATTTTTACTGCAAGTGTTGATCTCTTTGAAGCAAACTAACTCCTGAGGATACATTCTTGTTTCGAAATAAATGTTTGACAGCTTTCAGCACCTCAAACCTTCAGGTCCCCCCCAACATAATTGGATCATGTTTCCAAAGAGTTTCTTCCTTTATCCTGGATTGAAGCAAGCAAGTTCTTTCTTAATAATATGTTTTAATGCTTGCTGAGAGCTGAAGGATGAGAGCAAATAAGGTAAATCCCACCAGATCAAAATATTTTTATAGAGTACAATACTTCACCCAGCATCAAGAGACATATCAAACATTGACCTCTTCGCAAAGGTGTTTAGCCTTGTGGCTGGCCTTCTAACAATCATTTGTGATCTCTTCCCCTGTTTGCCACAATTAATTTCTCTTCTCTTCTGCTGCAGAATGGTTCATAGCGGCTACAGATTATAAACTGTTTCGTTCACTTAGTGCAATAGTCACAACTGCTGCAGAAACTCTTGTAATACTTCAAAACCCCACAGAAGTGACTTATTTTCTCTTTATTTTTTTTCCTTCTGGCTTTCATTGCATAGCATTCATAGCCATGTATTTGCTACTAAATCTGTAAGGCAGAAGCAGAATTTCTCCCACAGTAGCAATCCCATTTCTAGTGTCAGTAAATATGTTGTTCAGAGTTTATCTAACTTGAGCCAGTTTTCAATTTTTTTACTGCACTACTTTGGATTCATCCAGTTATATGAAGTGCTTAATCTTGGACTTCACTCCGTTAGTTCCTCATCTCCAATTTTATATCTTTGCATGTATTTCTTTCTTATTGCTTTTTCTATGTTCTCTGTAGTTTCACTTTTGAGAATGGATATAACATGCATTTTTGTTTTGCAACAAATAAAGTCTAAAGGAAATGTTCCAATTTATTTCCCTCAAATTTTGTGATTTCTGGACAAACTTTCCTTTTCCTTTGCCCTTATATGCCTGTTTTTTCTGCCCATCTTATCTGTCTTTTCTCATACTTTTTGATTCATTTAGGCTTATGCTCTGCCACAAAAATA
Source organism: Struthidea cinerea (assembly GCA_013397865.1). Taxonomy (NCBI): domain Eukaryota; kingdom Metazoa; phylum Chordata; class Aves; order Passeriformes; family Corcoracidae; genus Struthidea; species Struthidea cinerea. Next base: position 1,930,372 of record VZTI01001286.1, read on the forward strand.
TCACTGCTATATTCTAATTTGTCTCTTTCTGATATTAATATGCAAGACTGAAGTTGTGTTGAAGAAAGCCTTCTATGCCTATTTCACCTCTCTTTGGACCTCCCTAGGATTATTGCACTTCATGTGGCTTGCACCAGACTAGTCTTCCAGTAGTTACTTTAAATTCCTGCAGGGCTTCCTCCTTCCTTCTGGTCCTCTAACCAGTTTTCCTGTCTGTGGCAGCAAGAGCATGACCCTTTAACTTTGTAAGTAATTTCTAATAGAAAAAGCAGCATTTATTTCTTAAGCTAAAATTCAGCAGAGAAGGAACCCTTCTAAATGTAGGTTTTCTATTAACTTTTCTCCCATCCTATTTTTCAAAAGTTGACTTCAGAACCATAGGTCTGGAGGCCAAAATTTAAGCGAACTGAATGTATGTCCACGTACACAACGATATTTTCAAATGATCTCCATTAATTACTTCATCCTGACAGTAAATGGTGTGAGTTGCACCAATCTGTACCACTATTGTAAGTTATCATTTGAAGTGGATAAAGAATGAGTATGGTGAATGAATTTGCTTTTCATTTCTTCAGGTTATAACTAAAGCCCTATCAAAGTACTTGCAGGTTAGGAATTATCTAGCCTGTAAGGATTTTATCTATTCTGTAACTCTTGTAAATCACCAACATCAACAGACAGCCTCCTTGGGCAGCGAGATCCAGATTTTGGAAGTTTTCTTGGCAGCTCCCCATTTAGCTCCAGTGAAAAGACAGATGCCTGCCTGCCCTTCATACTCAGGAGTATGAAATTCATATGGAGTTTTGGCCAGTGTGGTGGTGTTTTGTTTTTTTTTTTCTTTTACAGAATTTTTTTATTTCCGTTGTTAGGCATTGCTGTTTTATAAAACTTCTTGATGGACCACAAAGTAATAATAGAGGAACTGATCCTTTCAAGCAATCAATTCAGCAGCAAAGAAGGACACGGAAGACTCAACTTTTAAAAGTGATTTTTGTTCAAAATGATACAATTTCTAACCTGATTTTCCTAGTACATCCCTTAACATGGACCGTTGCTAAATCCAGGCTAAGAAACTGATTTCCTATTTTAGGACTCTGGTTTAAAAGATGGATTAAATTGTTTGTACAATTAGATAATTTTAAGCTCATGGGTTTTTTTTTTCACAAAGGCAACATTTTCTACTAGCTGCTAGATGAAAAAAAATCCCTGTTAATGTGGTAGTTGTCTTCAATATACTGATAAAAATACGTTTTTTTTTCCTTTAGATCATTAATTTGATAGTACTTTTATTTTGAAAATCTATCATTCTATAAATTGCATGTCATAAACTGCATAGTAAAGTACTAAAACACATGCAAGACTTACAAAAAAAAAGCTGTAAGTCAGAAACAACACACTTCATATTTTTCTAGTAAATTAAGCATAATGTAAAATCAATACCTTCAAAGGAGATAGGTTGTTTTACTCTACTAATTAAAGTGTCAAAAAATAAAAAAAAAAATACAAATTTTATTTTATTAAAGCCAAAACCAAAATTAAATGGCAAGAATAAACAACACCTAAGAACATGTGTGATCTGAAACACTATACAATTCCTTAATTTCAGTTTTTAATCACTGACAAAAATATTAGTGAATACAAGGAGCTTGAAAATTAGAGGGAAAGCAACAATGGGTTCTGTATGGAAAATTACCATTAAGATCCCAATTTCTTTTCATATATCACTTTCGGCATATTGAACGGCAATTCTCTTGCAGTTCAGAACTGCTGTGCATCACCAAAATGGAGTCAATAAGCACTTTTGTAAATAAAGGGTACCAAGAAACAGAAAGGATTATGATGTAAATTGTGGCTTCGATTTTAAAGTGTGGGAAATTCTCTTAAAGTAAAATCTCATACACATGGCCAAATCTTTCCATACGTTCTATATTTCTAGATAATGACATAATTTGAGGAAAGGTACAAAATAGCTCCTGAAATTAAACATTGTTAATAAGAGTTTTAGTCCCTATTCTGTTTAAAGACAGATGGTCTACCTGCACATCTACTTTTAATAAACTTTGCTGATACAGAACAACAGAAGTTATCATGTTGATATCGAGTCCCTCAAAATTTGAGCCTCTAAAGATTTGAATCAAACTTTGCAGTTTTTTCTAATTGTTAATCAGTAACTATACCTGGATGTTTATGATTAAACAATTGCAATGTGAACATTGTATGGTTGGCTAACATGTTTTTTTTAAGGAAAAGGGAAGACAATCCAAAGATGAATGGGCTGTCTGGATTATAGTTAACAGTAAAATCAGCAGAACCAAGCAGTAACTGGGGGAAAGATAATTTTGACAGTAGGGGATTTTGACTACTGACTAACTGATCACCTACTCAAAACATATCCCAGAATCAAGTGGAGGGAAGAACTGCACATGCAGGCTAATTAGGATGAGAACCAAGTGATATAACTAGCAAATATGGGTTTGAGTACTAACTTTAAAAAAATTATGTAATCTGTAACCGATGAATGCGGAAACAGATTAATTTGTTTATTAAAATATATAAGTAGTGTAAAGTTTTGATGCCCAGTGAGCTGCCGTTTCTGGGTTACCAAGCTCCCTACTTTGCTCAAACTAGAATGAAAAGTAGAAATATCTCACCTCAGTGTGTGTCAATGCACACCCAGTAATGAGACCTCATTCTGCACAGCAATGTAAGTATCCAACCAAAACTTGGTTACACATGTAAAAGGACAGCAAATAAATATTATACATCTAGGAAAGTAACAGTAAGAGAGAGTAGTTGGGCCAATTATTCACAGAATCAGCAGCAACTGGAAGTTAAAACTGTTTGAGTTTTTTTTCTGTGACTTGGTTGTGAACAGTATCAAGTACCAAGAAAACGACAGACTTCAACTTCTTTTCTGGATGTAGTAAGCAAAGACTAGGGGGAATGAACTAAGCAGAATTTTCACTGAAGTTTAATAAGTTAGTGATAACTGAATCTGTTCCTATTTTTCTCCTACTTCAGTTCTCTTTATTTGATCTGCAGTTCTGAATGTAATTTTTTTATAAAATAATTTTCTGGGATGTTACAGCTTTAGTGTAAATATCCACATATCTCCACCAGTGATTCTATTAAATGCATATCATGAGTCTAGACATAGAATGAAAAAATTAAACAAAGATACGGGAAAACTTGCATTTGTTTTACCTAAGCAAACAGGGAGAAATTAAAAAAAAAACAGTTTTGATATGCGCCAATCACTTTCCCTTTTGCCCATTTAGAATATTATCTAAAAACACTATTATAAGAATAAGAACAGCTTGTAGTGGAGCTCCCAGTAAGTACTATGCATCATGAATAAATGACAAATGCATAGGAGATTTGCAAATAAAGATCCAAGTATAGTCAACTGGAACAGACTTCAATTTTTAAGAAAATTGATGAGACAGGAAGGTGCTGGTTGCTCTGTTCTCCCATTATAGCTGATGAAAGGAAATAAATACACTGTCATCTGACCTAGTTGACCTACTCTGGTATGAGTTACATTGCTTATTAGGATGTGTATCTCCTTCTGCAGAAGTGGTGCAGGATGATTTGCTCATACATCAATATTGGTATTAGCCTATCTTTGATCAGATACTTAACTCTAGTTTGATCAGATTCTTGCTTTCACATTTCTTACAGTAAACTGCTTCAGAATGTCACTTTGAAAGTTAGTAAATTTACCATAGTTTTCTGAAAAATAAATTCATGCCTGTTTGTCCTTTTGCCATGATATGTTCTGCATTATTCTTTAATATTGATCATATCTCTTATATTCAATCTACCAAAACATTTTATTAGCCTACTTCTATTTTTTTGCCATAATTATTAATTAAATTATGTAAGGTCTTCCTTACAGACCCATAAATTCTGTTTAGTGACATCTAATATAGTGATGGAGCAAGAAAGGACTGAGATTAAAATTAATTTATGACAGCATCAAAAATAAATGAATATTCTACTTGTTTTTACCATGGAGAAGATATTAAGGATGAGAGAAAAACAACGTGGTTAGTGGGGAAGAAGGTAATTGAAACATCAGAAAGAAAGCTTGTGTTAAAAAAATACGAACCATTAAAAAAAAACTTAAGTGGCAAAAAACCTGTAACATATCTCAGCCAAAGGAACTAGTATTCTCTATAATATTATGCTGGAACATGTTGTATGTGAAATTGCCAACTCATCATAAGGCAGCCAGTGAAGGTGTTAACATATAAGAGATGGGAAAATAGAGTGTCTGCTTTTAAAAGGAGAGAAAATTGCAATCTAAATAAGTGTAAACTCATTGTCACGTGAACCAATGGTATTGAGAGCTGTGGATAGACTTTTATAGGAAAATATAATCAAATAAATGGAAGAACATGAAAAATGGGATGAAATACAACACACATCTAACAATGGTAGTTTATGCCTGATTAATTTGATATCTTTTTTGATAAGTGATTTTTTAGACAAGGGAAATGAAATACATCTAATCTCTCCGGACTCAGCCTCTATGAATAATTGATTATTCAGTTCAACTACTCATCTTAAAAATTAGGACCTGGAAGAAAAATAATAACAATAATGATTGCAATCAGTTGGTTAAAGGATATAGAAAAGGTAGCAATTTTAATAGCTAAATACATACTTTCTGAATGTCTATGCATTCATATAATGAAAAAAACCCCACTATTTTAAAATCATAGTACCAAACAGTAATTTAAGAAGGTAGCTATTTTCTGCCAAATCTAAATAGGAACTAAGAGCAATGAGATCATATAAGGCCTGTTTTAGCATTATTAAAAAATAGCTTGTTTTGTCTGATTAGATATTTTAAGAATTTTAGGGAAGAAGGATTACAAAGAGAGTTTTAAAATCAGCACCGGATATGTTACGTTGTTTGAGTTGTCGCAGCTAACAGTCATGTGAAAAGCAAGAGATGGTACTATTATTGGTCTAACACTTAAAATCAAGGAAGAATACTATCTGAACAAAACTGAAATCAAAAACATAGATAAAAGGCTTTATAGAGAAATAATAAAATTAATCTGCTTTAGTTATTAAAGCATAAGAAAAAGAACTTAATATAAAAAAGTGTTGACTACAATTAAAATAGTAACATTACTAAAAATGCAAAAGTTGGAAAAAGCCTTTGGGAGAAAACATATGAAAAATGGACAACATAACAATCCCATTAGTAAGAACAGTAAATTGCTAACTCAGAAGCATCAAATGTTTGGAAACAATTTTTAAAGCATCACATACCTCAGCTAACCTTTTCAGGAAAATGCTTTAGTTGGTCATAAGGCTCTACTTTTAATTAGTTAGACAGAGAAGACATCTATGTCCTCACGAATCCCATCATAAAGGTGATGGTGGTTATTATCTTGAAGAAAGAAAACACCTTCAGATGGGTTGGTTTCTATTTTTACGGGGTGTCTTAGGCTCTATCTCAATAGGCTTATTTAAACTGCTCTTTAAAAAAAGGGAGTGCTTCCTTACAGTGGAAAAGAAGTAAGGATAATTCTTGTTCACTACATACATAATTAAAAATAATTGTTACAGGTTTTTGCCACAGTTTTGGCAAGTACATAAAGAGGTTCATTAGTTAAAAAGGTAAACCCAGATCAGTCAGGATTTATTGTGGTTAGACAAATTGCTACGAATAAAATTAGGATCTCTGTGATTTGAGTTACAGTCCCGATGAAGATAGCATCTGCTAAATTTTATTTTTTCTCAGAATGGAGAAAAATCTTTAGTCCAATATAATGTAAAAAAGAGTTGTTTCTGTTAAAAAAACCCCACCCTATTCTGGAGAAAAACTAAGACCCACCTTACCTACCTTCCTTCCTTCCTTCCTTCCTTCCTTCCTTCCTTCCTTCCTTCCTTCCTTCCTTC
>VZTI01001286.1:1936304-1965452 GCA_013397865.1 Struthidea cinerea
CTCCCTCCCTTCCTGCCTTCCTTCCTTCCTGCCTTCCTTCCTTCCTTCCTTCCTTCCTTCCTCATCTAAGAATCCCAGAATTGTGGATTTAATGGGCGGAGCTTCTTAATTTAACAATTAAAAACAGAGAGGTAGCCACTATAGTTAAGAAGACTAGGAATCTCTGCACCATAAACTTCAGTGACAATGAAATCAACAAAGAATCTTAAAATATGCAATTGCAGTATTTCCAATGTTTCAGATTTTTGCTTCAGTTGAAGACATTTTAGTAGAAGTAATCTGAGAAAAATTAATTATAGCTAGTTGTGATTTACATTTCTCTAAAATACTTGCAAATAAGAAACATACAGAGCATATTACATGAGTTGCATGGGGAAAAAATAATTTGAAAATGTGAAAACAATTCTTGTGAGCAACTTTTGTCATCACAATGATTTAGTCCTTTTGGTAGTCAGCTAAAAAACTCTAAGTTCTAATTCCAGTGTTAATTTTCCTGAGACAATAACATTCAAATCCTGTCCATCTGGAAAGCTCAGGTTCATGTAGGGACATGTAAGGTTATTCTTTCCACTCTCATTCTGAAAGAAATTATATCAAAAAAAGTAGATTCTGCTTCCCCAGAATGCTCAGTTACTGTCATGGTCAGATTAATACCTTCTAACTCATTCTAAGTGAAACACATGCCAGAATTAAGACATAACCTGTAGTTCGGTAGGATCTCTAAGGTTTGGGGTCAGCTGCCATTACAATTTTGCTAGAGTTATTTTCTGGACACATTTATTAAAGAGGGAATAATCTGTCCACTTAAGCCATTATTAATCTATTATTCTTTCTGGTTTTGGAAGTATGTTTATTTTATATCTGAAACTCTTATCAGAATGAACATCTTCTCAAACACATGAAGTAATTTTTCATATGGCTGTTTACAGAAAAAAAGTTGAACTCTTTTTTGAACTTACATTTTCATCAAACTTAGTAGGCAGATCATGGAGCTTTACATCAAAAAGAGGTATGCAACGGTTCCAAATAAAGCAGGAGAAAACAGAAAGTTCTTTATAGTTCTTTACAGTCTGTACAAGTAAGAGTGCAGGCTGGGGGTGAATAGATTGAAAGCAGTCCTTGGGATTATTGGTAAATAAAAAATTAACTATGACCAGGCAATCTGCTCTTGCAGCCCAGAAAACCAGTTGTATCCTGGGCTTCATCAAAAGGAGCGTGGCCAGCGGGACGAGGGAGGGGATTCTGCCCCTCTACTCTGCTCTCATGAAATCCCACATGGAATGCTGCATCCAGCTCTGGGGTCCCCGGAAAAGTATGATATGGGCTTATCATAAAGAAAGATAGAAGGATTACCAAGCAGGGCCATGAAGATGAGCAGAGGACTATAGAACCTCTCCTATGAAGACAGGCTGAGGCAGCTGGGGTTGCTCAGCCTGGAGAAGAGAATCTGGGGGTACCTTATGACATCCCTTCAATGTATAGAAAAGGTTTATAAGAAAGCTGGAAAGATACTTTTTTTTTTTTGTTACCAGGGCCTGCAGTAACAGGTTACAGTGCAACGGTTCTAAAATAACATAAAATTAAACTAAATAAAACAGAAAAGTAGATATATGGAAAACATTATTGATTATGAGAGTAGTGAGGCACTGGAGCAGGTTGCCCAAAGAAGTTGTGGATGTTCCATTCCTGGAAACATTTAAAGTCAGTGTAGCTGGAGCTTGCAGAAACCTGGTCTAGTGGAAGGCGCTCTTGCGCATGGCACTGTCTTAGAATAAATTATTTTTAAAGGTCACTCCCAATCCAAACCATTCTACGATTCTCTAATTTTACTACGTCTTCAGGCCATCAAGAGTTTCATATGTCAGATTGTGAAGAATGACAGGAATAATTAATGAAATTATAACAACACAAAAGAGAGATGAAAAAATAAATTCACAATGTAGAAAGCTTCACAAAACATATATGTGAAAAAACCCCTAAACACATATTAGCTATATATATCTGAAATGTGTTTATTACTAATAAGATGCCATGAAATGCAAATTAAACTATTTAAAATTGCTGCTTCAGGTCTTTACTGAACAGAAACTGTCAAGTTTGAGATCCTATATGAACCTTAGGTTGAGGTTTTTTCAAATTTACTGTCTTCAGGGACCACAGTGGAATCTCATTCAGTGCATAAGTGGGTTCTAAAGAGCAAAGATGCAAGGTTGCATAAGCAATAAGACTGGAGAATTATGCAACAAATCTTGGAGTGTCATGTACAGACATGCAGGATGAAATGTATTACAATATACTGTATTGGTACCTCTTCTTGTAGAGATAAACTAGAAGTTTGTTAGAACAAAAAGGATACTAAACTATTCTAAAGATGGGAAGGGAAGAGCCAAGATAGAATGGACTTGAAATAACATGTTCAGCTGTAAATGTTCTACAGGAATTAGATTTAAAACTGCTGTTGTCCCGATAACATACCATGATGACAAGAAATACAGACTGTCTGATACAACAAGAAGTGCAAATTTTATCACAATATGTAATTAAAATTAGATTGCTGCCAAAGAATTGTGTTCAAACACTTACCTGGCTACCATAGAGAATATGGAGCAGTTATGAGGCTTTGAGCTGCACAGTACTGGGCAGTTATTAGAGTTGAGACTAATGAAGGCAAGGGAAGAGGCAAGTTTTATTCATGTGTGTATGGCAGACAGGACTATTATCTGTCTGTAGGAATTTTGCAGCAGTAGGCAGAAAGGACAGGAAAAGTCTGCCCATGTTTTAGTTTTCAGCTCAGTTCATTGCAATATACTCTCCTCAGTGGAGGATGTTAGCTTCATGGTGAAATACAGCTGGATTATGCTGAAAAATTGCTTCAGGAGTCTGAGGTGCAGGCACAAAGTATTATCTGCCATCTGAGCATTTGAAACATTGATGTCATGAATGGCAAGCACAGCAGCTAATGATAGAAGTGTTTTATGTAACCCACTAATGATTCTATCAGGAAGACCATCATCCAATGAAGAATTAATGCTCCACATTAATTAATGCTCCACATTAATAAAACAAGAGTTTGCCTGAGAAGGTGCAGGCCTTTGCTGTGCAAAATGGTATTATGATGCTTTGCTTCAGTGTTGCATTGAGCTGTGCACATCCCTTGGCTGCAGGGTACATGTAGCTGGTACTGATAATGAAGGAGCCTGTAGGCAGCTGCCATTTGCATCAGCAATAACACCACCTGTGTGTGCTTGTATTTATCTTAGAGTGAAGCAGCCTGTTCTCATGTGAACATCCTTTTGTTTGACACTAGAAATGATTAATAGTATTGTTCTTTTCTAAGAATATCCTATAAGAGCTCTAAAGACCAAAATGCCATCAAACAGATGGGATCTGCATTATGTGCTGTTCCCTGACTAGAGGTCTTTCTAATGATCTACAACTGTTCCCTACATCTGAAGGCATGTACGATTATCTATATTATTCTCTTTTTCCCTACAGTGTTAGCTCCAATGAATGGTATTTTAAGCAGCATCTTACTGAATCCAAGCGATCTTTTGCTGTGATCATAAAGAACACCAGCCTCAGTGCCTTGCAGCAGTGCACTGCAAATCCCAGGGTAGACAAATCAGAAATTTAAGACACCTGAGAGCGTTTGTTCCCCTGCAATACAAGTTTAGGGACATGAACGATGTTTCTTCAGTAACTGATGGCAGCACATAGCACTACATTCAATTTTACTTTGAGGTAGCATCTTCCAGGGAAGAAAGTATCAGTCCCTACTTTAGCTGTTCCAATTCAGAGCACCTAGAGTGCAAACACCCTTTCCATCCTATGCTGCCTGTACTATAGAGGTGATAATTCTCCATCAATGGGAACTGATGTGGATATCTGCGAACAATTCTATCAAAGCTTCTCAACAGGATGAGTTCCTACCTATGCAAGGACAATTTTTAAGTTGTCACACTTGTAAAAAGGCTGTTGTTGACTGTAAGACAAGTAATTTGACAAAATATGGATCAATTCCAAGGTGGCAAAGCTTATGTTACTAAGTAGTTATATTTATTCATTATGAACAATGGATGAGTTTTCACAGAATACTCTCTCTGTTACAGAGTTCCTTGAGGCAAAATGGCTGAGACTATCTGACTTGATTTAAACTACAACTGATTCGCATGATCAAGCAGTGTAAAGCAGTAAGACGGAATCATTGAAACTGAGGAAATAAACATTGCTATGTTAATAATGAATTTTTCAACACCAATATTTCTCCAGAGTTTATTTTGGTCAAGAAAATTCTAAGAGCAGAGGCACCAGTTACTATTTTCTCCATCACTACTACTCTACAGTAGAAGAGTCCTACAAATAGCAATTAGCTGAATGCTAGTGATTGTAAGGAACTTAGAGGCAGAGGAATGGGTAGCTCTGCTTTTTCTTGGGAATCAAAACACTTAGCAAGTCTGAGGAAGAAGCTTTTTTATAGCAAGTATTCCCTTTACCTGTGGAAATGAAACAAATTGATAGAATTATCTTAATTACACAGTCACTAACCTCATTGATCATTGTGTCTGAGGTAGAGATGCAAAGGAATGCCTGACCTTTGCTAGCTGAGTGGGTGCAAAAACTGTGCAAGATGGAATCAGTGAGGAGCAGGGAATGGGTAATTTTCTGAGCTTCTGGAATGAAATAACTGTATGTCTCAGTGGATGTCATCACAAACACCAGGATAATTCTACTTGTAATTACAGTGCTGTGTGATTGGGCACCTAAACCAGAAGACAATGTTTCTGCTCCTGGACTAGATAATTAATACATTGATTGTAATATTAACTTCTTTCTTGTTCAAAGCCTCAAGAAAAAGCCTTGTGCATTATATAAGTTATTATTGATGATAACAATTTAATAAGATTTAAATTATTCTGGCTGTCTAAACTTCATTTGACTGAATACAAAGATACATGTAAAAATGACAAAGCAAATGTCTGTTCAGAGGTCTAGCAGAAGACAGGACTTCACAGGAAATGAGAAGGAAACTGAAGAGATAAACTTTCCATGCTCTCTCTGCTAAGAAAGACAGGAAAAGTTATCTGGTACATTTCAAGAAAATCAGGCCTTTCCCTCAGGATTATGTTTATTAGTCAGTGATTTATTAATTTTCACTTTGCTCATATCGGCATTTCTGTATGAAATCACAGAAGTAATTAATTCTTCACGTGAGAATACATTTATTTTCACTGCCCTTTAGTAATAGTAGCTTACTTTTATGGAATGATTCTCTGAACATATTCATTAGGTACCTGGCCATTTTCAAAAGATCATGGACAATTATTTGCAATTTTGTTTTGAAGTATAACAGCAGAAATATTATTCCTATCCATAAACAGTAAATAGAAATGCTATTTGTTCCTTCTTACTGCTTAAATGACACATTAACCTTTTTGATTAATCTAGTGCTAAGAGTCACATGGCATTATTTTATTAAACAGCATTTCACGTCAAATAGCTCCAATCAAACATCACTTACTGTTTGCCCTTGGAGTGTTCACTTCTTGTGCTATTTGCATAAACAAATCATGTAATACACCTCTCTGATGCAAATTCCATTGATTAATATCACATATTTATCTTGCAACAAAGGACTTCATAGGTTAAAGATCCACTAACTTGAAGAGCAACAAGAGCAGAGAATGGGAATACACAGTCTTCAGTCATGTGAAGTTCCTGTGGTGACGATCAGTGAAATTCCACTGAAAGCAATTGAGCTAAAATGACTTCAATCTACAACTTAATTCCATCAGTTTGCCTGGAAAATGAATAGGCAGGCATTTCACTGGTAACAGCTGGGTTTGTAGGTTCCTACATTCTGTGTGACCTTGTCAAATTTCCTCAATCATTATTTGAACTCCTTTGTCCTCAAGCTATAATGTACAAAACTACCCATTGAAATCATAAACTTAATCTAGACAACCCTTTTTTTTTTTTTTTTCCAATGCTTATTCAAGGCTCTGGTTTCATTATGCAACAACATAATATCTGTCATACTTATTAATCCTATTAATTCATTGATTGTTCCCTTTTTGCTAAATCTGAGCTTCTAATAACTAGATCAAGTAGAAAGAGGTAAAATGAAAGTTTTGAGAAGGGGTATAAAGTTGCAGAACACAAACAAATATATTTTAAAATATTGAGGTTTAATCTTTCTCGATTCTGACCACATAATTTAAATAGGTCTGTGATAAAAACTCAATCAAATCGAGACACAACATCTCATTTTCTGAGGATGAAAATCAATTCTATTCTTAATTCTCTATTTTCAGAAATAAAATAAGAATTTGTTTTGATCTAAAAAGAATCCCCAATCCTTGTAAGGAATTTCACAACACAGTATTGGATGTACATGGGACTAGTAAGCAACTATCTCAAACTATACCATTAACATCACAAAATCATCACCGACTTATCAACTCGCATTGCAAGTGCTTAAAAAATGCCTACACCATTTGGAATTTGGATTAGAAGGCAGGTTCACCATCTTATTGCTCAAACAGAGAAGCTTAACTTCAGCAAAAAGTAATGAAACTGCCATAAAACAGTCATTAAGAAACTGGAGACTAGTAAGTCCGACACTAAGACTAGGTAAAGACTTGGGACCTGAATATTGCATGCCATAAAGGTACAAGAATACCTTCAATTTACTTATACCATTTTTTGTGTGTGGAGTCCCTCAAGAGCAGTACTTCACAACTAACAGTCCAAGTTGTCAGAAGGAACTATTTAGAAGTACTGAATGTAGTTAACCAATCAGTTTCTTAAAAACGCATCATTAACAATTTTTCTCTCTCTTTAACAACAGCTAGGAAAGCTGAAACTGATACTTGATTCTAGCGACTAACGCTTTCTGCCTCACAAACAAAAAGATCACACAGGTTAATCCTGGATCCTGCAGGTCTTAGTCAATGATTTGTCTTTGAAAAGGATTTAAGTTTTGATGTCCTGCTGAACAGGACTTTTGACCCTAGGCAATAAGGGTCACATTATTGTGCCTGAGTTCGTTTGTTATGAAATAGATATTTCTAAGAAAGGTTGAGATATACTGATAAAGAACACTACATAAATTGCAGCTCATCCCCCAAAAAAGTATTTTTCAAAAAATCTTACTTAAATCATTCCCTGTTTTCTCTCTGAGAGGCTGTGGTGGATTTCTGTTGGTTTGGAGTTTTTTTGTGGAGAGGGAGTGGCATGGTGGCAGAGGTAGTTGTGATTATTTGCTTTAAAAAATTATAATGTTTATCTTTTCAGCTGATGCCATATGACTTTTTTTTCCCATGTGCCAGCTTCTGGGACCATTGTATGAAAAGTTTCACCTACATGAAATAAACAAATGAGCAAATTTTAGTCAGGCTAATTTAAGAGAAAAAACAAGTAAGAAATAATTAAAAATTTCAGCTTATCACCTGAAGGACGTGCCATACATATCTTCAAGAATCCGATGGACTCTGGAATATTTCGCAGAAATTTAAATAAATTTAAAAAATCAGCCCCTGCTTAAGAGGTTTCTACGAAGAGAAAGGAGGAGATGCAGCAGAAGAGAATCCAAATGTTACGAAACACACTTCCCAATAACTAGAAGTGTGTTTGATGTTTTTTTCCCCTTACAATGAATTACAGCCCTTATTTTTCCCATTGAGACATCTGGAGCTCCATATAAAAAGACATGAACAGCAGTGTGAAAATTGCAGGCATATTGCTACTTTCTATAGTCAAATAAGCTCAATTCCATAGCCAAGCTGGTATTTTTCCAAAGCTTGAGTAACTGCCAGAATGCACACAAGTAGTTTACAATCTTTAATTGTAAATGTATTGCACGGAATAAGAAAATACTTACCTGTAACAGCACTTTGAGAATCCATCCAAGGCAGTGAAATTTTCTGTCAGGAACACCATGATAAACTGGTGTCTAGTGCCTTCTTTTGAAATGGCCTGAAAAATAAATCAAGCATTTAATGTTATTAGCATAAATCATGATTATTTTTATTAATAATTTGCAAAGCAATTTACTTTAAGGAATTTATTTTAATTTACTTTAATTTATTGTTCTGTAAGTGTTTTCTACTTTTTTTCTCACACAGGGCTAATTTCCTGCATCACCTGCTGTACACACTCCTTTGTTTAGTCATATAGTTTTCAACTACACTACATTTAAAGATTAAAATTTACTTCCACAGACAGACAGTGGAAAAAAATTTGCGATATATAACCTCTTCTTTAACAGTTTAAATCACAAATGATAGGACAGAGATGTTAGTACTGCAGCATGCCAAAGCACTCAGAGATTTCAATCAGAACCAGGGCTGTGTAATAAGGGATATTATTTATTTATGTATTTTGTGAAGCAATTTATTCACTGTATGAACAGAAGTAGGAACATGAATGATTTTTAGAGAAAGTTGCTTTAGAGAAAAACGGAATCAGTATTATTACCCATTTTAACATTTGTTTTATAAATATATTTTATGAAAGATAGATTTATTTTTTAATAAAAAATTAGGGTTTCATTTTTGCTTCCTGGTTTTTTTTGGCTTTTTGTTCTGATACAACACGGTATATTTTATTTAACAACTTTCACACTTTTTGAAAATTCAGAAAATAACATTTTCTTGCAATGAATTTTGGGTAATTTTTTTTTAGAAAATCGTTATTTTCCCCTATCCGTTAGAAATTTTCTGTGCTTCACTAGGGCTAAATTGATTCGCCTATTGTAAAAAATAGTATTCTTATTTCCCCTGCCTCCCAAGATTTCATTACCCTTCCCAGTTGTCTCTACTTCAAAGTAAAGACTACTGTTTTCCTCCTGTCAGAGGTCCTATTAGAGATTTGTGATTAGCTTTTTTGGAAAAGGATTCACAAACTGCGAAATCTCTATAAAGAAATCATAAATTGTGATAAAGCTGAGAAATATACCCTTTATTTACACAATGGAAAACTGTTGAATAGTACTAAAATAAAACTAAATCCAAGACAGAATTAGCACAAAAAGTATTATCACACCTTTAGATTATAATTAATATATTGATATTAAATTTTAAATCATAATAAATTCACTTATACACGGTCATGGTTTAGGAATGGTATTCCCCAACGTTGTGTTCCCACTGAAAAACTCCAAACCATGTGCTACTTGCTCACTTCCCCCTCTCCCTGCCCTTACCTCCTTGTCGTGGGCTGGAGAGGAGAATTGGAAGCACGAAAGGTAAACATTACAGGCTGAGATAAGAGCAAGTTACTGGAAATAGTAATGAGATAAGAAAAGGAACAGTAACAGGCACAATACTAATGGCAGAGGGTACAAGAAATGAACTATTTTCTAGTTCACATCCCAAACATTATCCAACATCTGCTGAGGCCAGTTGCACTGTTTTAGTTAGGCATACACCATATACTTTGAAGGAAATGTTAAAATCTGTTTTCCCCTTTATGTTCCCCCATATTTCCAATTTAATGTTTTAAGATTATTCCCAAAAATTTGAAAACATTCCTACATTGTGAAAAATTCAGCTGGAAATTGCTCAGTATATTAGCAGTAACAAAGTTCTGGCCTTAAAGAAATTAAGTTTCAGACATCTTTGTTACAAGCAAAAAGTCTTTTGTATCAATGCCTAAGCAACATGATTGCTATGGAGGGCAGCTGGGGTAAAAATAGGTATGAATCTGACTCTAGAAAGTGAAAACTGTATATAAATACTAGGTCCAGACACTCATAAATGGGAAGAATTTCATCGTTAATCCTAACATGGGAGCCAAACAAGTGCTTTCATAATTCTTCCTCAAGCATGGCTACGAATGCAAAACATCTGGAACATGTTTTGCCTAGAAAGAAATTACTTTCTCACATAGTGAACTGTCAAAAAGACAGACTGATTTGTAGAGTATTTTAAATATTAGCTCAGGAGTTGAAGCGTAGGGTCAAATCCTTTCTCTGACATGGATTGCCTTTGTGATCTTTGGCATTTGACATAAATCGAGGTATCAGGAAAGGACTTAAAATGCCTAAGTTGTGATCTCAAGGCCACTTCATTGCAGAAGGACTTGTACTCTGCAGATGTCATTATTTTTACTTTTAGAGTTCCTAGAAATGACATAAATGCATATTGGCAGAGGTCAATACACACTCTGCCTATCTCATCTTATGGCTTAGACTTAATATTCACGGTTACAAGTTGTCCAGTATAGTTTGGCAAGGATCCAAAAGCTAGATGTCTGTCTCCCTAAGTCCTCTGTCTGGCCAATGTACACAGAACATTCCTAACACCTACCACAGGACCAACATCTTCATATAAACTGGCGTGATTTGTTAGTTTCTTTGAAAATGTAGAAAATAAGATAATTGTGGCATACTCCCATGCTCCTTATCTTCACTTTAAGTATGCTGATGTTCAGGGGAAGAGTCTTCTTTTCCAGCTTTATTGGTGTATTGGGAGTCATCTGCAAGGGAGAGGAATCACCTTTTGGAGTTGTCTTGCTCTTTCCTTTGGCTACAGAGTCTACAGTAACTAGTGGAAATACAAAACCACTGCGAGTTACTTAAACCTTGGCATGAAGCATTCCACCATGCTGATTCCCCGAGCAAAACATCCACATTTCAGATTTCATCCTGCTGTGCTTGGCTTCTACAGGTGCAGCTCAGGAAGGCAGCGTACCTCCACGGGTGGCGGCAATTCATTCCAGCTGCAAGGCCTGTCAGTGCCTGCCCCCTGGAAATCTGCTCTGGAAATCTGCTTGATACCAGAGCCTCTGGGTGTGCATGGCTGGTACAGGATCTGTCACGGGTCCTAAGTACAGGATCATAGAGAAAAAGAGACGAAAAGCAGGTATTCCTGTACGTAACCTTACCTAAGCATAAATAATCCTTGCTGTTGCTATGATTAGGTTAATATGACAGGTGTGCATCACAAATTTTAGGAACTTATTGTGATTGCTTTCATACATATTTTATTTGAGTCATGTTTTTGATTAGTTTACCAAATAAGCTGTTCAGGCAAATTAAAGACACTCCAGGGGGAGTTTTGTTTTGTTCTTAACCCAAGGGCAAGTCTCAATTGTCAATGTAGGTAAAACTCCTTTGTCCTTAAAATATCAAAATGTGCTTATTCTGATCTTAAAAAGTGCTTTAATAACCCACCTTTCTTTAATGTTTCATACTATTTTCTTTTATCCTAAGTTTTGGCAGTCACACATAATAGTTATTGGGATTTTTGCTTTGTATAAAATATTTAATAGAATTCTTTAGTTACACACTTTAAATATTCCTCAAGTGGCAGATGGTAAAATGAGAAAACATTTGTTTAAAAGCCAAAATAGTCAACAAAAGAATAGATCACCTTTCTCCTTTGTAAGACAGTAATTTGGCACACCTATCTGGTTTATATCAAGCAGAAACAGAAAAAAGCACTGTAAAATGCTTTGTAAACAAACAAAACCCCCACCAAAACAAAGAAAGACTGATGTTAAGGATCAAAGAAACCCAGAAAAGTGACATCAGTGTCATAAGATGTTATAAATCAGGCCATTTCTGTCTCCTCTTTTTCAGAAAACGTCTGACTTAAACTGCATGAGAAACTGCACATTCTTTTTGTTTTCTTATTGAACGTATAGCCTGCTGTAGGCACCTTTGAGCCTTCAGACTTTAATAAATGCACTGTCAACAGGAAAATGCTGGTTTCTGCTCTCTAATTCAAGTTTCTCCTTAAGGATGCAAAATATTTGATATGACAGCATGGGTAGTTTCTGTGGTTTTTAACATTTAGGCCTGCAACACTGTGTAGAATCCTTCATCTTATATTTTTTTAAGAGATGAAAGAAATGTTCAAATAATAAGATCATTTTATATTGTTTCCAGGTCTTCAAATAACAATCCTATTTTTTTCTAATTTTAATGTAAGGGCTGTTAAAATCCTTTTCAGAAGTAAGACCTTTGGAATACACTTGTTCAGAAATGTTAAATTAATGCTACTAACTCTGAAGTCGCATTGCTAATATTCCCTAGACATCTTTGTTCCTCAGTATAACACACTAACCTTACAGTGCCTGATGATACCGATGGGAGTTTTCTGGTCAACCTTCTCTAGCTTAAATTCACTTCTTCCATTGATTGGAGCAATGAATTCCCTGGAATCCCTCTTTCCTTGCAAAAAAAGACTGTAAGGAGAATGAAATTAAATATTTTCCTCCTGTTTTTCTGCCAGAATGTGGGGATAAAATATTTGTCTTTTCACTTTGTTTTTTGGTTTACAGCTTTTCGATGGCAGAAATAACATGCTAAAAGGAATAAATGCCATAACACAAGTTTAAACTACTGAATTTTGAAATGTTCTTAAGCAGAGCAAAACATGTAAATGCAGCCCCATATAATGTCATTTGAGGTTAATGACAAAATAAATTGTGTCCCCATCTTTTGGAGAAAGCTTTTGTGAAGAGATGTATTGCCACAAGTTTGAAATCCATGCTGTCTGACAGCTGCTGACTGGTAATGAGTTCTAATGAGCTGTCACTTTTCTAGGAAAAAACCCCAACATTTAAGACAAAAACCTCTTTGCAAATTGTAAGAGCATGGGAGCAGAGGCAACTTCTCTATCCCGAGCTGATAAGAACATGCTGACATCAATAGCATTTCAATGCAAAAACAAACCTACACTTCTCAATCCAAATGTGAAAACAGAATGTGAGATCGGTGTTTGCATAGACAATCAAGATTTGCATTTATTTTCTTGTGGCTTTTGTGATACAATAATATTTTTGTTATTTCTATGCTATTAATACCTAAGCAAATGACATGCCCTAGAAAATACAAACTAGATTATGTTATTCTAATATAAATCTATAGATTTAAATATATTGTAAATACTTCTGTGTTCTGAGAGATTAAATATGTGTATTGATGTCAGCAAGTATTTCATGTACAAAGACAAATGTGCCTACTCAGAGCTGGCTCTGAGGCTGTGTATCAGTTCCAATACTATTTCAGAAGGCAACACTGTCAGAAGACAAGGACAAAGGGCCAGGGAATAATCTTATTGATTTCAGTGTTAATGAGGAGTTACTCCATACTGAATCAGAGGGTTAATGTTCATTCAAAAACCATCCAATGATTTCAAAACCCGGGTTTAAATTTTGCCTTTCCAGCCTATTTTCTTTAGACACAAAAGAGTATTTTACTTTTTATAGTGCTTTTCCCATTTTTAATTGCAAGTGAACAAATTTTCTGATATTTAACCGCTCGTTCAACAAAGTGCATGTACAGACATATATATATAGTTGCATATTTTTTTGTAAATTCTCTGTTGTCACAGCTGATAATGTACATACCTTATGCTAGAACTACAACGGCTTGGTAAATTATTCCACTGCCATAAATAACTTATTTTTCAAAACACGTTCTACTTTGTTTACCTACATTTCAGTCTCTCTGATGACTGAGTAAATATGTAACCTGGGAAAAAAATGTATATTATGTAGAGTAGCTGGCACACAGGAGAAGTTCAAAATCAAATACTTCAATTTATTTATATTTTTAAAAATATCTCTGCATATGTATATATATATATATATAAAATAATTTTCTAACAATTAGGTAGGAATACAGCCACTGTAATTGATATTTATTCACATAATAAGTATGGATACTGTCAGCTCTGTTAGTTGTGTCAAGAGAAATCTATATTAGAAGGCCTAAAGGTGTGAATCCTCATATTTGCCTTACTGCTTTCAATTACTGGTAAAATATGCTGACAGGGTAGGTGTAAGAAATTTAATGGATACAGGTTTTTATTAAACTGATCCTTTGAAGATACAGTGGCAAAGAAAATTCCCCACTAAGTTATACAGTCTTTGGCTAATATCCTGAAGAAACTTTTTGGTATAAATGAACCGAAGAAGGGACCATCAGTGAGACAGAAACATACAGAGAAGTATGAGAAGATTACTCAAACATTTTGTACAAAGGAAACAGAATGCAAAGTGCATTTTCCAGTAAACACCAAAGAAAAAAAACTAATGAAAACCAAACATAGTGTTCCCTGCTTCCAGAGAAAAACCTGAAGGCACCCTGAAACAGACTGGCTTTTAACCTGTATTGTGTCCTTTTTGTATAGCCAATTTCACTAACTCCCACTAGCTAAGAAAAGCTGCAGTTTTCATTTTTAGGGATTTTCATATATTCCCATTTTTCACATAAATGAGTTACTATATAAAATAACACAGGAGGGAATCATCAGTGCCTACTTAAGTGCAAGGAAGCCACAACTTTTATTAAACACCAATCTTGTCTCTATCTTCTAGAAGCCATGGTTATAAAACACTGTCCTTTGTGGATGCTCCCAAAGAACAGCTCTAGCTCATACAACAAATCTTTTCCAAATTTTATGTAGAATCATAGAATCATAGAATGGTTCGGGTTGGAGGGGGTCTTAAGCATCCTCTCGTTCCAACTCCTCTGCCATGAACAGGGACTCTTCACTAGACCAGGTTGCTCAGATCTCTATCCCAGCTGTACCTAAGGAGAGTCTCCTCCTGTATTCACCATTCCCTTTACCTATGCACAGCTAGCTGAGTGAAAGCAACAGTTTGTGTCCCGGTGGTCTATTGCTAGCTTTTAATACACCAAGGGAAGAGTCAATTTAACTGGCTGAACAGCTGTCTGTACTTTTGAATGAGGCAATAAAATAAGCAGATGTTATCACAAAACTGAAAGACTCCTCTAAGTGTTTCCGTTAATTCTGGTTTTTTAATCAAAACCTTGCTTCCTTCCATGATACAGAAGCAAAATTTCTTTTTAACTTATCATAGCCCTTTCATGTGGCTCACCATCAAGAACAATCAAATCAACACAAGAAAAATTGAAGCTAGGAGACACAAGATACATTACTTTTTAAATGACAGTTACTGCCATAGTAGTCTAACATTGTAATGTTTTAGGTTTGACTACCTTCAGTTCATGTTTTTCCATTTTTAGAAAAAATATCTGAGCCCTGCCTGTAGATAATTTTTTACTGTTAACTAAGTAAAATCTGCTAAAACAACCACATAGAGTTTGGGTACTAGTGTATTGTAATCAAAAATCCCCCAAACAGCTATTCAATTAACATGAATAACTACAACAAACAAACAAACAATCAAACCAACATAAAAATTTGGTTAGTTTTGCAGAGCTTTGATATCATATGCTCCCTTGTACATAATGGGTCACTCTCATGGTTTTTTCTGGCACTACAAAGTGATACAAAAGTCATTTCTGCCGTATTTAATTATTGGTTGACTGTGGCCAGTTAGCAGCTCTTTTTACCCACATACAGCTGAATTTAGCCATCCTGTCTGAACCAAGAAATTCTACAGGCAAAAATAGTTTTTTCTTCTTTCTTCATAACACCAGTCATCGATTTTTACTACTTTTTGACCTGATTGAAGGACTGTAAACCTGCGCCTTTGCACTAGAGAATCCAGGCACTGGAATATTATTTATGTCTGATACATATTTAAATATCTATATCTATATCTATATCTATATCTATATCTATATCTGTATCTAATCTATGTATCTCCTTAATATTGATGCCAGATGTTCAGACACCTTTTTTCAAGTCATGTGTCGTCATTTGCCTGTATGTCAGAGTCAGTGATCATATTTGATTACAGCAAATTTAGTGGGATTTGGCTTTTTGCACATGAAAAATGAAATTACACCTTTGACTGCTCCCATGCAGAGCAGATATGCTACAGGCATATTCAAGGTTTTAGTGAAAGGTTCCATTATAAATCTACCTGACATACATAGGTAAAGCATAAACGAAATAATTCAGCAAACATCTTAAAAGCATAACAAGTTGATCATATTAACTGCATTAGGAGCTGCTTCTTAGCAGATTTAAATTTACTTCAATGACTTCAGTGTGCAGTGTGGATCTGTAATGTAACTGAAGAAGTATAAGAAATGCAATAGCAGCAGGAGCTTGATGAGAATAGGGCACACTGTAAAGGCCAAAAGGTCCATCTATAGAGCAGAGAGTACTCTATATAGCTGAGGAGGTCTGAAATCTTAAAAAATACTCAATTTTATAAAGCAAATAAATAGTAAAAATACTCAAAATGTAAAATTTGTTTTTATTTTAAAATGGTGACTAATTTCCTTTTTGCAACTTTCTTTCCCTCCGTCTCTTCTGAATGATCAAATTCCCTGCATCAATGAAGATAGATTTCTATTATTTAGCATGGGTTATCCAGTCTGCTATGGAGTCATATAAAATATATCTTTGTTAGTACCTGCTTTCTGAAGGGTTTTAACATGTATATTATCTAATTCCTTGCGTCATTTTCTCCTGTGGTTAAGTGGACAAATGCCTTATGTACTGATTGAGAGTCATAGAGGAACCCCTCTTGGCACACAAACTCCATAGGTCAGGAGTGAATTCCCAATTCCAAAAAAATAGGTAATTTTTTTCCAAATCTTTATTTATATGTTATATATTTAATCCAGAGAACACTTTCCAGCCTTGCTCTTCTGCATGCAACTATTTCATCAGATAATCATGACTACTTGTATTCGTTGAAGACAGAAACTACAGTTACCTGGACCTTTTATAAGCATTTGAAAACTTGTTCTCTGCAACACTAATCCAAAGATGAACGCTTAACAAAAACTCCAGGGGAGAAGGGAAACAAAGATAGGCCTCTTATAAGGAAGTAAACTGAAAGTTCCGATTTTCTAAGCAACTTATCCCTATTCTAACAGACTTAAAAATGTTTCTACTCTCTGTTGAATTGAAACAGAGATTTTCAATTCTAATACAGAGTAGGGGAAAAAAAAGAATAATTTGATTGACAGAGCACATGAATGGGAATGGGGAACCTGGCAGATGAGGACAGAAGAAATGAGGCCACTCTGCTATGATGAGAGAGATTAAAGAAAACAGAAAGGAAAAGGTCTATATTTAGCTACACACTTTTTCAATAAAATTTTCACACATTATATTGAATGAACATAGAAAAGAAAAATGCCCAGGAATGGTATAAAGAACTTCCTCACAATTGGAAAAGTGAGACATGAGCTACCCCACCCCTCTAAAAATCTATTTTAATTCCAAACATATATATTAAAAGAAATGCAAATCTAATACGAGGTTTTCGTGTTTTAAATCAGTTCTTTAATTTCCTAATAGTACAGTATGTTGCATGGTGAGGCCAGGCTTTTAATAACAAGCAAGACTGAGCTAAGTTTAAAACACAAATGAAGGAATATGGAGTTAAACGGAAAAGATAATTCACTTTCACAAGATACTATCAAAGGTAAATTGCAGCAAACTAGATGAAATCTTTCCTGATAAGTAATTTTTTTATTCAAGTAAAATCGAAATCTAATCTAAAAGCACTACAAAAAAAAAAAGAAGAAAGGAAAAAGAAAAGAAAAGAAAAGAAAAGAAAAGAAAAGAAAAGAAAAGAAAAGAAAAGAAAAGAAAAGAAAAGAAAAGAAAAGAAAAGAAAAGAAAAGAAANGGAAAGGAAAGGAAAGGAAAGGAAAGGAAAGGAAAGGAAAGGAAAGGAAAGGAAAGGAAAGGAAAAAGAAAAGAAAAGTATGGTGCCACCTGGAAACTTTTAGTTTAGCTGGACAAAATGGACATAATTTTCAGAATTTTAAGGCATAAGGAACTACTAAAGAAAAGAGAGCATATGCTGGAAGTCAGACTAGGAAGCTGAAAAGAGGCTGCTCTTGAAGTGTCTCAAGTATTGGTCTTAAAATACTTGTAACTTAACTTATGAAATAACAGCTATGCTACAGAAAAGATGGTGATAATAATGGCTAGTGATGCACAGAGTTGGAGACCCCTTCAGAAACATTAGGATATCATGACAGACATTCCGAAATAGGATGACCAAGACTAATAGAAATATCTGCAATAAGACGGGAATTTATAACACCTGAATGCACTCCTGTGTTCATGAAGTGTCTATAAGCTCAAAGCAATAGGGCTGTAATGACTATAAGAGGTATATTCAACAGAGAAATGGAAACACTGATGTTATTATATAAAGCATTGCAAGACTTCATCTGAAAAAATGTGTGCAATGCTTAGCCAAAAAATGAAAGGTGAGAGATTGAAATGAAGGAGGGTGCAAACAGGCTTTTAAAAAGTATGTGTGTGACATAAACAAAAGCAAAATTATGTTTCTGCTATTAGATGATGTGACAGAGAAATATATGGGAAAAACTCTCTATTAATATATTAAGAATATTCATAATTGCCTGTTTTATCACTTTTCTTCTGCCCATCTGAGTACCCTAATAAATGAAATGCAGAATACTGACCTCTTACACTCAAGTAGAATGAGTGTAACTATTTAAATAACGTGGAACTTATTGTCTAAGAATCTATGAAAAAAATCTTTTAATGGTCAATCAATCTGCCAGTGACCCAAAACCTTAAATTCAAACCCAGTGTTTGTCTGTACTATGATCACAGGTGTCCCATATCTTAGGTGATACCTATTTTGGAGCTTGTCAAGCTTGCTGCACTTCATTCAAGGCAAAAATCTGAACTAAGAGACCTTTCATAGGTCAGACCTGTCTGTGCCCCTCAAAAAAAGATTATTTTCAAAGAGTCGAGAGTTTTAGACTAAAGCTATCAAAGTTTCAGACTTTAAAAGAGCATTTAAAATGCATCTGACACAGTGGACAAAGAGCTTTCAAGAGGAATACAAAGGGATGTGGTTGTAGAGTATTTCATTACTTGGGAAGGACTAATTTTGGAAGGCAATCAATTTCTCTGAACATGTGGACTGTGAAAAGCTGCAGAACTGAGAAATGACAGTTTTTATTTTGTATTTGTATTACCCATAACAGCCCAGGGTTTTTGTCACAGGATGCTGTCCTAAAAATGATTAATAAATAAATAAATATGTCAGCAGTGTAATCTTTCTTGTGATCCCAAATTCAATAGAAAATTGAGATTGTGCACTTTTGTCTAAAGAATTGCTGCATTTTGCTTATAAGCTGTGAGATAATCAGCAGGATACTCATGATTATATCCAGACCTAATAAGACCTACCTTTGGCTTAGTATCAGTAATGGTTTGGAAATGGAGCAATTACTGAACTACAGCACCCAGTACAACAGCAGTGGCAGACATGAAGCTGTAATCCACACCCGAGTGATGAGGTCGGGCTATCATCTTCTCTGGAGCACATAAAAAAATTAAGATGCTTGTCTGTCAGTCATATTTTTTTTCCCTGTGCTAGGTCACTCGGCTTTCTTTATGTGCCCTCTCCCCACCCACAGATGCCTTTAACACAAGGGGTGCTTAGTCCAAATTCATTGAGTAAGGACCCTAGATAAAATATCTTAGGCCAGCCATCTAAATTTTTAAGTCATAAAAATCAGGTAGTTTTTTTTTATTGTCCCAAATATTTTTGAAATTCAAGAAGCAATGACGTCCCATTCCTAGACAGAACTTGTAAGTACTCCTAGACTTTACATAATAACAGTAGGGAAAATGTACTGTAAAAATAATAAATAAGCTAGGCATTTATTTTTTCTTCTCCAGGATTATTACAATAGTATTTATTGCAATTTTTATTTTTCATCATAAATGGCAAATTATTAACCATTTTTCAAGGGTTAATTATAAATGCCTTAATTTATAAGGCATTTTACCTCCTTAGTTTGCAAGACTCAGATAATAAATCTATTAAATTCTATCAATCTATAAAGTCTATTTTTGTAATTGTCAAATGAACTTAATATTTTTAATTTCTATTCAGTATTGGGAATTTTAATCCACTAGATGGTAGAAGCACGGACCCAGCTGTACTGTGAGCTTGGGCTATATAGGAGTCATTTTCCATGCCTGAAAGAAGCTCGTGAGATTTTGGAGCCATCATAACACTGAAAACAAAACTTTATTAATGTGTTTCCTTTTCAAGAACCTGAAGTCAAAACAAAGAAAAGTGAATAATATGTACACTATCTGATGATAATTTATGGTCAGAAGTAAAGGCAGCTGTACTCTCTTGCTTGGTCTTGATGTCTCATAATTTTTTTTTATTTACCTAAATTTCGATTCAGTATCAATCATTACTACAAATATTCAAATGCATGTAGGGTAGGAACTGACTGCCTGTAGAGCACCATTTGTAAAAACATCCTCTTAAACACTTTGTTTGCTAGAGTCAGTTTAAAGTAATATGCCATATTTTAGTTTGTTTTCGGTTTGCTTTTTTTGCCGTATCTTTTATTTTCTTTTCGTAAAAAAAGCAATAAGCCATCTAAATTCAAAGTACAGTGGAAAATTATTATTATTAGCAGCCATGGTTAAAATAACTGTAACATGAAAAACTAGCTTATACAATCTGTTTTCTATAACCCCATGCTGATTGGCATTAAAAAAAAGAATTAAAGAGGGTTAATGCAATCATTCAAGTCCTAGATTATCACTTTCATATTTTTGTGTAATATATATTTCAAGCCTAAAATATGTGGTCATTCTGTTTTAAAATATTGATAAAACACTAACTTTCTTCCAGTTCTCTGGAACTTCTCTCATGTCCAGGATTTATTGAAAATCAATATTATTGGCACATAAAAGCACTTGCTCAGCTCTTTTTATAGTTTTAGATTAAAGTTATTAATCCTACTTTTTTGAAATATCTAACTTTATAAGCTGCTATTAAATATTTTCCTGAGTTACAGTTGAAATTTAAAATATTTTGTGTTATTACACTACAAGACTAAAAAGAAATACTTACTAAATAGTTCTTTTTGCATTATTTTTGAAAAAAAACCTGACATTTTCACTTCAAAAGAAATATTATAGGACTTTTTTTCCCTGGTGTGTTGACACTTAAATGTCTTCTAATTCAATGTATCCCAGGTTCTGCCTTTTTTTCCTTGGTGCTTTTCAAGAGTTTCCTACAGGCTTTAGAGGGTTCATTACTTATGACTTTACCTTCTGTCTGCGTTTGTTTCTTAATACACATCATAAAGTCACCCCAAGACAAATGTTCTTTCTTTATATACATATTTTTAGCTGATTTCACTGTTGTAGCTGTGCTGGTTTCAAGAGTTTTCTCCTGCTAAATTTTTAAATTTTGTTCTTCTCACTTTCTTGTTTTCTATTTTCACTTTCCATTGATCCTGCAAGCAAACATTTTTTCTCTTCTTAATTCTAGTAAATTGCAGTGAAAAAAAGCAATCACGAGGCAATAGAAAACAAAAACCTATCTCTTACCAAAGTGTAGTCTGGTGTTAGCAATAGTGCAAAATTCCAGAGAGTAAGAAGACTTGTAGTTGTCTGGAGCAGTTAAAGAACCCGGCCTCTTTCACATCCTGTGCCTTAGGCATATTTGCTGTAATTAACTCCCTTTGCCAGAGCAGTTAACTAAAAATTCTCCATAAATTTTACTTCACTGGAATACATTCTGCGAGCCAAAAGAGATCAGTAAAAATAATTATCTAAGCTTAAGTCCTAAAGAAAGCTGTTGCCCCTTATTTCCTTTTTCTTTACTTTGGAGCTGATGATGTACTTACCATTCCTGGCGGTGAGAATTTGCAGGCTGGAGTTTCCTGGGAACCCAGGACAGAATTGCTATCCATCTCTTACTGGTGATGTACACAGTTCTTTCCTTGGGCAGCTACTCTATCACATTTTTACATGACGGGCTACACTGTACCTGTAAAACACAGAGCAGGGGAGTTGTCATGCTCCAGACTAGGGCAGGAGGGCTCTTGAGATGTCCTTCTCCTGAAGGAATGAGTGACTGGGCAGGGAAATGAAGAATTGGACTTTACTGCCTACTAAATCCAGGGCTGAAAACAAAGAAACCTATGCAAGCTCTAAACAAGAAACATAGAAGAAAGGATAGTTATGTAGATAAATGTCATTTCCTTATCCTGCAGTCAGATTTCTTTTTTACTTACTGGTAATTTAAAAGACAAAAAAAAAAGAAAAGTGTTTCTGGCTATGTCACAAGGCCCAAATTTCCAAATTTTAAAAGCTGTAAATATTTAAGCAGCATAAATGTACCTATTTTAATTTAACCTTTATTGATTTGTGTTTATTAAGGATCTTGCCCAGTATATAATCATATGCAAAACTTTATAGAACACAGATACGAGGTGAAAATATGCCAAAAGGAAATTTTTTCCTCTGTATTTTTTTCTCTACAGCTGAAAAAGCCTAACAGCTGTGCTTAGAATAAATGTCAGGTATCCAGATTATGGCAAAGAAAAATAAAAGCCTAGTAGAACATATATCTCTTTGCTTTCTCTCCATGTGCATTCCAGAACAGAAATGTTTTTGTTCAAAATCCTGCCACCTGTGGGGGATATTGGAGCTGTGGAAAGCCAACATACCTCAACTGCTGGCTCTTCTGTGGTTTGTAACAACTCACCGACAGCATTAGGATTGATCTGTAAAATGATCAACAAAAGTAGGGAGATAGTTAGCCCGTGGTGGGTCTCAATGAACCATTATACCCTTCATTTTCTTCCTTTCAAGGTCTTTTAAAATAAAATTCAGTGATGAATCAATGTGAGGTACTAGTATTTGCTCTTGAATTTATGAGTTCTAACTTTCAAGAAGAATCTCAGCATTGTTCAGTATTCCATTTTTTTATTTTCCTGCTGAGGATTATGAGCACACAGAAGTTAATATGTCTTAAGGGAAACTTAAACGAAAATGAATGACTGATACCTGGTTTTGCTTTTGTCAAACAGGAGCCTACCACTGCCACTTTTACTCATGTCAGTGGTACTGGTGGTACCACTTATAGAACAAGGTCATATTTAATGCACATCAGGCAGGGAGACTCAAAACTTTTCAAAGTCTGGACTTCTTATGTGGAAAGTATTTTTTAATGCTGTTCATGTACAGTATGCGTGTAACTTATTTAATGTAGGATGAAATTAACCTCAAGGTATAGAATCCATTTGATTGATTTCCATTAGTTTCTTTTTTCACCCCCATTTCTTAATAAAAGTCAGATTTTGCCTGTCATAATCTTTCAAAGCACTTACTTGTACATTGCTACACTTACCACAGCTGTCCCTTGTGTGTATCAAATGCAATGTGCTACTGCCTGCACTGTCTGTATCTCAGATAAAATGTCATGCTGCTGCTGCTGCTGTGCAGCCTGTCACCTGTGCTTAAATACTTCCCTATCATGGTGCTCACCTCTGACTGCATCTTGGCAGCTGCCAAATCAGTCTTACAGGAATTATGACAAGGACTGTAACACAGAGCATAATTTGTAAGGCATACCAAGGACAGAAACAAAAAAAAAAAGTTGAGTATGAATCCATTGCTAACGTAGCATCAAAAAAAAATTGCCTTTAAGTAAGCAGCAGTTAAATGACCATATCAAATAAAGGAGGCACCTGAAGTAATACTGAACATGAATTTATGAGCACAACCACAAAATTTTGCTTAAGTCATACATTGCCGTTAGCCTAGCTCCTCCAAGCTTTGCCTTTATCAAGTCAGGCCTGACTTGTCATGTGACATAAACAAGACATGAATTAGTAGCCTAGTGGTTAGGAATACTGTTCCTGAAAAAAATGTAGGTTTTTTTACCTATAACATGATGATGTTTTATTTTGTTTTGTTCTGATCTTATCTTCATAGATTTTAATTAATGAATAATCTAAAAACTAGAAGAAAAAAAATTCAAAAAACTCAAACTTTTCCCCTTGAAAGTTCTGGATTGTAGTTCTCTGGCTTAAACTCATGCTGTTCTAAAAGGAATGCAAACATGTTTGAATTTAACACCTGCTGATCTGACTAGTCCTTTAATTTCATAAAGGAAATATTGAAAGAGATATATTTTACCTTTTACAGATGTTTTATAAGTAGACAAAATTAAATTTCCAGATCATCAGTTCTCATGCTATATAATATATATATATTACACATGCTGAAGAGCAGGTGACTCCAAATTTTTGTATAGCAGCAACCAGTTCTCTTGTATTGCACGTCTAACTATTGAGTCTAATGTGATACTCATCAGATTAAATGATGCCTGCAGTGTTTACATCTGAATTTGCCACCCTGAATTGCCTTTATCAGTGGAGAGATATTGGCCATTTCAGTCTGTAATTAGTCTGGCCTGGTTTAGATAGCTGCCTTAAGATGCTACAAATTGTTTCCATTTGCTGCAACTGCTCTTAAGTGAGAATAGGCAGAGTCTCGATGGTGACATGCCCTAGGTGACTGCATCCTCCATTCTTCCTTCACTTTCAGCTAAAAGTTAGACCTGCAAAAAGAAGATTAAGCAACTTAATTGGGCAGAAGAAGTGATCTCTCTTGTGAGGCTCTCAAAGAGTCTGACTTCATTCCATATAGTGAAGGTCCCCACTTAATTCAGGAATTACAAAGTTTAGGTGCAAGGGAGATGTCATGGATAAGTAAACAGAAAAATCTTACCTCTGGTTCCTCTCCAAATACAGATTGCTCAAATTGCTGAAATATGATCCCACAGGGCTTGCAAACGTGCCTTTGTCCCTGCCCAACCAGACTTGTGGCACTGTATTGTCATGATACAACTACAAAATGAACAGACAAAACCTACGTCAGAGGGATTTGTACAGTATAGGTTTCATGATGAAAAGGTCATCTCCACACACTTGGAGAAGCCCAGAGGCACAAGAGTAAGTAGGAGGATGAGTTGCTCCAGGTTGGCCCTTCCCTGGGCATCTCAGGAGCGTGTCAGCCCCTTAGGCTGTGACTGAGATCCATCAGTCAGCAGGAGATGGTCTCCAGGCCTCCTTACAGACTCACAGTGGATTCTGCCCATAGCGGTAGGCAATTCAGCGTGGGATGCAGGGGGTAGTATTTGGACTGTAGAAAACTATTATGAGATAATTAGAGGAGAAACCAAAGGCAAGGAAACGGAGGGATCTGGGTAGCTTGTGAAGTAACAAGAATGGGAAAACGAGATAAAGAGATAAAATGGGCCAGGTACCTCTCATCAGGCTGCTAGTTAATATGCTTCATTGGCAATACGCTATGTCTGATCCCCTTGATCTGTCCTGTACTCACCATTAAGTTCTACTTTTGACTATTTTTCTGAGTAAGACTCTTTTATTTTCAATGTGCATATGTGCACATGGAGGCCTGAATGTCAGCAGACAGCACTGGAGAGTACAGGTCATAGGGACCATGTATCTCCTGTGCCAGCAACTCGAGAGGCTGGAGTGGTACATGCTGGAAAGTGTTCACTAGCTAACATCCACCTGGACTAGCTGGTGAGTGCAGCAGAGGCTTGGGAGCCAAGAATTGGGGCAGCTGTAGAGACCTGAGTGGTCTGAGAGGATACAGGTGAGCCAAGCCAGCAACAGGGGAGACTGTGAAGTGTGGGGGTCAAACTCAACTGCATCTTGTGGTTATGTGCATAAGGAAACTGGGAATCCAGGGAATCCAGGGCCCAGGTACTGTGTAGGCTGGGTACCTAAAGGAGGGATCCATTCTGTATGTATAAATCACCCACTGACAGACCTCCATCCTGAGCTGCCAGAGATGGAAACAGGAAAGCTGCCTGTGCTACCTATATTTGTGTGAGTGCATCTGTCTTTGCTGATCTGTGTGGCCAGTCACGTACGTATGTACATACGTGTTGTAGAAGTGTGCACATGTGAGTGCATGCGCATCAAGGACACGTGCTTGGCTCTGTCTGGCTGCTGGCTGGACCTTGGACCATGGCACTGGGGCAGCCCCATCTCTGCCAGGCTATGGGACTCAGCAACTTCCAGTGAATTTTCTAGGCATTTGGCCTTATGTGTTACTTAAATGGAATGTTATAAACAGTTATAAACTTACAGAGAAATGTAAGGCACAATTTCAATCCTTTGGTTCAGATGAGAATTTCTCTTATATGAGAGACAATTTCCTCAAATATCAAAACTCAAGGGGTTCCTTCTGTGTTTTATAATACTTTTGTTCAAAAGCTGCAATCTCTGAAAGACCTAGTTGTGAAGTGTGGGAATGAATTTTGTACTCTATTTTCATTGAAATAACTTTTGGTACTGGATAAAGCTGTGGACAGCCACTTCTTCAGTCTTTGCTATGCTGGTTGTAAGTGTGGAATATTTGTGTAAACATTAACTGAGTCATAGAAGTTTGGGGTTTGAAATCGAAGGGGGAAAACTATCTTGAGGAAATGAAAAATTGCTCAGAGAGGGGATTTTTAGTATAACATTAAAAAAGCCTAAAACTATTTGCCATTTGAAATAGCAGCAAGCTATATACCCAGGTCTTTCTAAAATGAGAAGTCTATTTCTCTGTCTATACATTTTAGGGTCTATACCACACCCATGATAATTACAATTTGGCACAATAGGTTACTGAAATTGGCTGTTACAGTTATTTCTAGAAAAGAGTAAGCAATCCGAATAATCATTTCCATATCCACTTTCAGAATAATAAAGGAATCAGCAGTGTACAATAGCTGCACTTTTTTGTGGTAGATTTGGTCCATTTCTTGCATTGTATGTGTCCTAATTTGGATAAATTTGGAGGAAAATATCCTCTGATAGAAGGCAGGTTACAACCACCCCTCCCCCACCAGGTCCAGGAAAAAAAAAAAAATCCCAGAAGGAAAGTGAAAGAGATAAAAACTATTTATTTAACAAACACACAGGAAAAGAATAATAATGCTAAATAATAAAATTTTCTCGCTGTGGAGAGAAAACCTGGGAAGACTTCAGAGTCCTTCTGTAGGTGGGGTCTCTCTCCTCCTCAGAGCTGGGTCGGCGAGGGCCACCCCCTCCCTGGGCCTCCAGGAAAAACTTCTCCCAATGTGTTCAGATGTTGGTGAAACAGTCCGGAAGAGAAGAAGAAAAAAAAAAACAAAGTCCCAGAAAAACAAAGTTCAACTCTCCGTGTCCCGCCGGGGAAAAAGAAGAGCCGAAAAACTGGCTGAAAAGCCCAAGGCTACCACAGAAGCAGAGGAGTGAGTGTTGGTGTCCTTGAAACAACTGCTTTCAAAAGTTTGTTCAGATTTTTTTCCTCTCGTCCCTCTCAGGCTCAGTTTAAAGACACAGAAAGATTGGTGGGCAGTAGAGCAGTGATATGGGATACACATCATAAAGTCACCCCAAGACAGTATGTTATATGATGAGACTGATATGACCATTAGGTTATCACAGTGTCTTTGAAAGATATACCAATAGGAAGTAGCAAGGCACAGCCACCCAATTTGTGTGAAAACAGAAAAAAGTCTGACAAAACCACTGGCTTAGTTACTATATTCTTAACCTGATGCCATTCTCACTGCTACTCAAAAAATATATATAATTAATTATTTTGGCATGATGGGAAGTAATTCAGTACTTACAATCTTCAAAATGGGCATATTAAGGTGAATCCACATCCGTCTACCCTTTTCCTAACAATGTCTAGTGGAGGAAGAATAAATGCATGTAATAATTCTTATTAATGCAAGCCCAGGCTCTAGCAGGGTGCAGGGAATTCTAAACTGAGGGCCTAATCTTTCTCCTTGATAGCTCCTGATGGATTTGTCTTCTGTGAATGTATTTCGTTGCTCTCTCAATCCGTGCAAATATTTGGCATCTGTTGTCGATGATTTCCATGGCATCAATTTTATGTCATGACTGAAGACATAGTATCTCTCATTATTTTGGAGAATGGACCACTACACAAAATTAAAGTAACTCAAGAACTAAATGGTAGCCAGCAATAAAGTAATTTACAAGTAATCTGGTAAGCATGGGCTTTGCACCCTTCTTATGTAACCACACTGAAGACTGTCTTTGAAAATGTGGTTGTTTAAGTTTGACTGGCCTGAGCTACGTGATACCGCATCACCTTTAGATAGGAGTCGCAGAGACAGCAAATAAGTTCACATCTTCACTTAGAAATGCCTCCTTATGATCTGACTAAGACTACACAGACCCTCTGCAGACAAATCAGGAACAGAACTCAGCCTTCCTTAAGCTCCACCTCTGTTTTTGTGATGAAACCCCCAATCCCTTTATTCAGTACCTATCCTAGTTAATTTACTTTTGCCACATCTTACTCTCTAGTGTTTGTTTGTATCAGATTTAGCTGTAAGCAAGCAGAGTATTTATTACTCCAATTACTTCATGAGGTATTGCTAGGCAGAGAAGTCCTTGAATGCAAGGACCTACCATACAGTTCACATAAACCTGTATTCATTTTTTTTAAGGGGAAAAATGGCTTTCATTTCTGGTTGATAGAAATTATCTATGAGATGTGAAAATCACAAACATATTCATCACAATCTTTCCTTTTCTGGTCCTGTTAATGGATGCGCATTCTCACGGTGATTGCATCCCTTTTCTATCAATTTCTATAGAAAAATGATATGTTCTTTTCCATTAAATATTCTGAAGAAAACATATTTTCAAACTCAAAATCTTTCTCGTACTATAATGAATCTATTTTATTACACTTGAAAGCATGCAACAGTACGTCCATTTCTATTATATTAAGATTCGGTGCAAAATACCTTTTTTATTAAAATATAGCATCGGCTTGTAAAGAAATATTCTCTCTTACAGGGAAAACAAAGAACCATGAGCCTGCGACATTGATTTAACATTTGGAGTGACAAAGAATTTCCTTAAAAGGAGAGAGTAAATTGTTAAGGACTAAAAAAGAAATAAGGAAAAAACATCAGTCTTCCCACTTTTCCATTTACAACAATAATTCGTATCTTTAAAATAATGGTACTTCACTGCATTTCGATGTACATTTGACTATGTTCTTATCTTCTGCATCAAAAGTGTTTCTAATTTCAGCTCAGAACCCTAGCCACATATGCCATAGAAATCTGCTGGCTTGGAGTGGGAGTAAGTTATATGTAATTATCTCTCTCACCTCCACCTCTTTGGAGCCACCCTTGACCATCCATTGGCAGTGCTACCCTTCATAGCCAGGTGAAAAACTGCACTGAAAGCTATTTGTTTTCTGATTCAGTTCCGTGCCATTGGACTGCTGCCAGTACTGCTGATGTACAGTAAAACCTAAGTTATAAAATGCTGCGATAGTTATGTGAATTTTTTTTTTGTGGGATTATATTCTTTTCCAGATAGAGGAAAGGAATTTCTGTGGAAGGTTAACACATTAAAAAAAAAAAA